>OX328131.1:4431781-4523883 GCA_946811695.1 Gonocerus acuteangulatus | reverse complement strand
TGTAGCAAATAACTATTACCGAAGCAGATGTCCATCGCCGAAGAAGACAACCATCGCCGGAGCAGCTACTTATAACGAAAGCAGATACACATACAACGTAGTGGATACTCATCATCATATCCGGTACCCATCACTGTAGCAAATAACTATCACCGAAGCAGATGACCATCGCCGAAGAAGACAACCATCGCCGGAGCAGCTACTTATAACGAAAGCAGATACACATACAACGTAGTAGATACTCATCATCATATCCGGTACCCATCACTGTAGCAAATAACTATCACCGAAGCAGATGACCATCGCCGAAGAAGACAACCATCGCCGGAGCAGCTACTTATAACGAAAGCAGATACACATACAACGTAGTAGATACTCATCATCATATCCGGTACCCATCACTGTAGCAAATAACTATCACCGAAGCAGATGACCATCGCCGAAGAAGACAACCATCACCGGAGCAGCTACTTATAACGAAAGCAGATACACATACAACGTAGTAGATACTCATCATCATATCCGGTACCCATCACTGTAGCAAATAACTATCACCGAAGCAGATGTCCATCGCCGAAGAAGACAACCATCGCCGGAGCAGCTACTTATAACGAAAGCAGATACACATACAACGTAGCAGATACTCATCATCATATCCGGTACACATCACTGTAGCAAATAACTATCACCGAAGCAGATGTCCATCGCCGAAGAAGACAACCATCGCCGGAGCAGCTACTTATAACGAAAGCAGATACACATACAACGTAGTAGATACTCATCATCATATCCGGTACACATCACTGTAGCAAATAACTATCACCGAAGCAGATGTCCATCGCCGAAGAAGACAACCATCGCCGGAGCAGCTACTTATAACGAAAGCAGATACACATACAACGTAGTGGATACTCATCATCATATCCGGTACCCATCACTGTAGCAAATAACTTTCACCGAAGCAGATGACCATCGCCGAAGAAGACAACCATCGCCGGAGCAGCTACTTATAACGAAAGCAGATACCCATACAACGTAGTGGATACTCATCATCATATCCGGTACACATCACTGTAGCAAATAACTTTCACCGAAGCAGATGACCATCGCCGAAGAAGACAACCATCGCCGGAGCAGCTACTTATAACGAAAGCAGATACACATACAACGTAGTGGATACTCATCATCATGTCCGGTACACATCACTGTAGCAAATAACTTTCACCGAAGCAGATGACCATCGCCGAAGAAGACAACCATCGCCGGAGCAGCTACTTATAACGAAAGCAGATACCCATCACCACTGCAGATACCATCACCACGGGGGCAGTATGACGGAACCCGTTACCCATCACCACTGCAGATACCATCACCACGGGGGCAGTATGACGGAACCCGTTACCCATCACCACTGCAGATACCATCACCATGGGGGCAGTATGACGGAACCCGTTACCCATCACCACTGCAGATGCCATCACCATGGGGGTAGTAAGACGGAACCCGTTACCCATCACCACTGCAGATACCATCACCATGGGGGTAGTAAGACGGAACCCGTTACCCATCACCACTGCAGATACCATCACCATGGGGGTAGTAAGACGGAACCCGTTACCCATCACCACTGCAGATACCATCACCATGGGGGTAGTATGACGGAACCCGTTACCCATCACCACTGCAGATACCATCACCATGGGGGTAGTATGACGGAACCCGTTACCCATCACCACTGCAGATACCATCACCATGGGGGTAGTATGACGGAACCCGTTACCCATCACCACTGCAGATACCATCACCATGGGGGTAGTATGACGGAACCCGTTACCCATCACCACTGCAGATGCCATCACCATGGGGGTAGTATGACGGAACCCGTTACCCATCACCACTGCAGATGCCATCACCATGGGGGTAGTATGACGGAACCCGTTACCCATCACCACTGCAGATGCTATCACCATGGGGGTAGTATGACGGACCCGTTACCCATCAGCACTGCAGATACTATCACCATGGGGGTAGTATGACAGAACCCGTTACCCATCACCAATGCAGATACTATCGCCATGGGGGTAGTAAGACGGAACCCGTTACCCATCACCACTGCAGATACTATCACCATGGGGGTAGTAAGACGGAACCCGTTACCCATCACAACTACAGATACTATCACCGTGGGGGTAGTATGACGGAACCCGTTACCCATCACCACTGCAGATGCTATCACCATGGGGGTAGTATGACGGACCCGTTACCCATCAGCACTGCAGATACTATCACCATGGGGGTAGTATGACAGAACCCGTTACCCATCACCACTGCAGATACTATCACCATGGGGGTAGTAAGACGGAACCCGTTACCCATCACAACTACAGATACTATCACCGTGGGGGTAGTATGACGGAACCTGTTACCCATCACCACTGCAGATACTATTACCATGGGGGTAGTATGACGGAACCCGTTACCCATCACCACTGCAGATACTATCACCATGGGGGTAGTATGACGGAACCCGTTAACTATCACCTTAGCCCATAGCTTCCAGCCCTACTGTTACCTTCCCCCGTAGAATACCCCTCAACCAGGAAAGGTCAACCCCTCCTACCTATAGGGAGAGGACAGTGGTACTTGACCTTTCGGTCATACCTTTGAGGTATATTGACTATAGTGGGTGTATTGAATGAGAGCAAACTCAACCAACAGTCAACCAATGCTTATTGATCTTCAAGCACCCAACTCTCCGGTCGGTCCTCCCACGAGGGATGTATCTATTCTTATTATACACAAGAAAGAATGTTTTAAATATTTCTAAAAATATATATTTATCTTACGCAATAAAAATGGTAAAAAATAGGTCTATATAATAAATTTAAATTTTAACGTCCATTATTATTAACTCAGAATTTTAGGACGGGTTATCTATAGATTAACACCCTTTTTTTGCCAGGATAGGGCTGTTCCCTTTTAATTTTAGTAAAGAAAAGCCACCACATACATAGAAAGATCGTGGGTTCGATAGTGGGAATCGAACCCACGACCTTTAGTACGGAGTGTTAAGTGCTCACACATTAACACTCACGGGCACCGGGCCTCCGTCTAGATAATCATCTGTGAAGGATGCATCTTACGGAACATAAGCGACAAATGTATGTTCTCAAGTTGCCATAACCAAAGACCATGAGGAAATAGGTAATAAAAATGCAGGTCCAGGTCCAGATAGCATTCCTCCGATATTTATGTGTTATTATGTGTGTACAAACACTTTCGGAACCACTAAAATTATTCCTTAATTAAGAGGATATGGTTGAACGTTGATGATGCGGAGGTAGAAATTGTTAGGGCTCGGTCGTGGTATCTTAATAAAGCAGTTGAGGATAGCTCAGTGGTAGAGCACTCGACTAATGAACTGGAGGATCCAGGTTCAAAACCCGAGCGTACACTAAAGAGTTTTTTTTATTCTAGTGTCATCGTTCTGGGGTTGGATTTGGGGTCCCAGACCGTCCCTAGTCTCACCCATCCTTCAATTAATTAATGAGTGCCTGCAAAGGGAAAAATAAGGCTGCCGGAGCATAGTACTAACCACAGTATCTCCCTTGTGTTCCGTATGGTCAAGAATCAGCTACCTCTACAGTATCTACCTCTTAGTAACCTGTTACGGGACTGCTAGTGTGGGATACTTGATCTTACCCCATCGCACTGAGGTAGTGTTTCCTCTTGAGCCTGCTTATGACCGCTGTTCCATTCCTGATGTCTCCCTTCTCTTGTAGAATCTCCAGGACTGCTGTAGTGTACAGCTTCACAGCGTCGTAGAGGTAGGCAGCTTCTGCTCGGATCTAAACAACAGTTACAGATACAGTTAGGTTTTTTCTTCAGTTGGTTTCTCTTGTATTAGGTAAACACTTAAACACACTATAATATTGGAATGTATATTTGTCTTGACAAAAGTCATGAATATTTTTAACACATTCCGAAGGAATGTAGCTATTGAGGTTTTACTCACGAAAGAATTTTTAGAAACATTCTTCAAATCGTCATCGATACTACATTCTAGATGCCGAAAATAATCTACTTTAAAATTTATATCTATCTATCTATATATGATGTGTTGCGGATACGAAGGCCGAACTCAACACAAGATAGTTTTGAGGAAAATGCGTTTATATATTTTTTCCATAAGGGTGAACTCCACAAGTAAGTAAGTGAGTGAACATTTCCTAAGAGTTGTAGTTATAGCACAACTAGACCAAGTCCATGTTTGACATTTTATCTTGTAATGGGATTGAAGAGTATTACTAAAATGGCTCTTTTCAGTGCTACAGGAGACTAAGTCCTAACTTCATTATTTTACCACTTGGAGCAGTTCTTGCTACACATCTGGAAGACATTCTTATTTGTTGTCAGAGCACAAGTAAGCCAAGTCCAAGTTGTAACTGTTTTAAGTATAAGGCTGTACATAAATAATGTTAAGTTCAAATATATTTAAGACTTATACTGGTCAATAGGATTTATACAACGTCTGAGTAATTAAAACGCATAATACTTATTTTCTGGAAACTGTAGAACATGGACTTGGTCTAGTTGTGCTCTGAACCCTCCATATGTGGTCGCAACAGCTCTTCTTCAATTTTCGACCACAATGTCCAATATATGAAGCCACACAAGACAGTACATTTGTCTAATGGCCAAATATGTTTCCTGTCATTTTATGCTTGTAGCTAGTGTTTTTTTTTTTTTTTGTGTTTAACGGCGTATCAACATTAAGGCTATTAACGCCGGGCTGTCTACAGGTTGCCATCCTTTTCTATAATGCCAACAGCACGCGGTCGGTCACCCATTCAGGTACTGGCCACGCCCGAAGTTGCTAACTTCGGTGATCTACGGGAACCGGTGGATTCATATGGCCGTTGGCGCTAGTGGTTGTTATTAACATTACTCCAACTGTAGGGCTATTACCGTGCCATTAATAAAGCATGTTAATAAGAGATTACCCCGAGGGAATGAAGATGTAAATCCGAGGTCCTATACAGCAGATGGGTTTGGCGCAGGGAGGGCTGGTGCTAACGGGATGGACTGATCGGCTTGTAGAATTAGGAACGCCCACAACCCTCTCCTCTCCTAAATCAGGCATCATCAGACACTAGTCACTCAGAATACAGGAGGAATGGATGATTTGGTATAATTGGGATTACACAATGGAAGTTCTAATGAAGTAGCTAGCCTTCGGAATAGCAATAAAGCCTGACTCGCAGGAACTGCATCATCTTAGCGCGGTTCCGTTCTTATCCTTAGTGCAATTAGCAAATGAATAGAAACAGTTATTGGTGCCGTTTGGAAAACGGATTCCACCGATACTATCCAGATGTTAATTCCGAGTGAACAATATGGCACATGACTAGAAACCCATTTGTTGTCTTTGTCTTACAATTACCTGAAGAAGAATTTCTCAGGGACCGAAAATAACTATTCATTTTTATTTCAAATGAGTTTCACTTAACCTTTAATTTATATTTTTTGGAAATAAAAATAAAAATTTCATCGTAATTTAGATTTTTTATTATTTTTTTTTTTAAAATTGTCTAATAATTTTTATTTCAAAAACTTAAAATAAAAATTATTTGAATAATGTTATTTCAACATTTTTTTTTATAAAAATGTTTAATAACAATTTGTTATTATTTTACTTCAAACATTATTTTAAATAAAATAAAAATATTAGTGCCATAATGAATAAATTTATTGATTTTAAGAGCTCGCACACATAGCGACTAATAATGAATAAATTTATTGATTTTAAGAGCTCGCACACATAGCGACTAATAATGAATAAATTTATTGATTTTAAGAGCTCGCACACATAGCGACTAATAATTAATAGAAACAAAAACAAAAAAAAAAAAAAAAGTAATGCTTAAAAACAGATTCTAGAATATACAATATATACTCATACAAATCAATTGGATTTAGAGGAACTTTGATTCACTCACATAAACAAATAACTTCTAATAATGTTAAGTTAAATACTTTCGAGCTAAATTAAATTAAAGTTAAATAAGCATTTTCAGTCAACTAGCAAGCTAGCATTCATTTATTTTTCTTCTTTTAAAACAATATAACCAAAACATATGATCGAACATATGATCTAATTACATTTAACAACATATGATCTGAATACAATTAAATATATTCCTAACAACTCCCCCTTCATTGATAACGTCCAAAGATAAAGTTTAGGCCCTAATAAATCTTCTATTCCTTAGATAAAGCCTTCCATTCACTTCTACTTGATACCTTCTTATTCCTTCCTTCTTCACTACCTTTCCTTCAATCCAAGAATCGCCTTGGTTCTGTGGATGCAACTTCACCCAGACCTTCTGTCCTTCAACTAGCTCTGGTAGAACTTGGGATCCATGATCGTAGGCAGTCTTGTATTTCTTCTTTCTTAGGTCCCACTTCTCAGTAACATTCTGCAGAACCTTCGGCTTCAACAAGTCTTCTTTGATAGGCAAAAGACTCTTAGTTCTCCTCGACATGAGAAGCTGGGAGGGGCTGTAACCAATATCTTGAAGGGGAGTATTTCTCCACTCCAGCAAGGCTACATAGAAGTCACCTCCATCTTCTATTACTTTCCTTCTCATATTTTTGAAAATTTTTACCGCTGACTCTGCTTTTCCATTGGCTTGATGGTTATACGGCGACGATAAGATAGTCTGAAATTCCCATTCTTTTGCAAAGTCTTGAAATTTCTTTGAAGACAGCTGTGTTCCATGATCTGATACAATGACATCTGGAATGCCGTGTCGTGCGAATTGTTCTTTACAAAAATCAATTAGGGATTCAGCCGTGCATGACCGAGTCTTTTTCACCTCAAAAAAAGATGAGTAATAGTCAACCAAAATCATATAGTGATTTGGCCCCTCCTGCAAGAAATCAAAGCCGACCCTCTGCCATGGTCGCTGTGGTGTTTCCTGCAGTATCAGCGGTTCTTTCTTTAAAGCAGTGGCAAATTTCTTGCATGCCCTACAGTTCATGACTAAATCCTTGATATCAGCTTTCATAGTTAGCCAAAAAAATCCATCCTTTGCCCTTCTTAAGCAGGCCTCAACTCCTTGATGCGAGGAATGAACTTTCTGAAAAACATCCTTCTTCATCGAGTCTGGTACAACAATTCTGTCGCCTTTTAATATCACTCCGTCTTCTACAGTTAATTCGTCCCGAAAACTCCAGAAAGGTCGAACGGAATCTGGGAGCTGTGTATTTTTTTCTGGCCAACCATGCTGAATTGTTTCAGCTAATCTCTTCAGTTCCTCATCATTTTTTGTTGCTCCACGTAAATCATGAAGGCGTTGATCTGTGATGTCCAAATACTCGAAAGACTTGCATGTTTCAAATCCGTGAAATATATTATTTCCAGATGTCTTAAAAATTAAGACATCATTCTTATTGCGATTAATATCAGATGGTGTTGGTGCTCGCGATAAAAAGTCAGCAACGATAATTGATTTTCCTGGCTTAAAGTGAACTTGAAAGGAAAATTTTTGTAGCCTGAGGAGCATGCGCTGCAATCTTCTTGGTGCCTTGGTGAGTGGTTTCTTAAAAATAGCTTCAAGTGGCTTATGGTCAGTTTCGACTGTTACATCTGCTTTACCAAAGAGATATTGCTCCAAACGCTCAAATGCAAAAACTACTGCCAAACACTCTTTCTCGATTTGAGCATATGACGATTCGGTAGGAGTGAGAACTCTAGAAATATATACTACAGGAGCTCCATCTTGCATTAGTGTTGCACCTAAACCATACTGACTTGCATCACATTGGAGTGTAGCTGGTTTCTTGGGATCAAAATATTTTAAGACTGGGGCGGAGGTAACCAGGCTAACAAGTCGCCTAAATGCTTTTTCATGAACTGGCTCCCAAATCCAGGGAAATCCACGAGTGGGGCCGCTTCATCTGATAAGCGAGGAACAAATTTTCCAAGATAGGTGACAAATCCAAGAAAGCGTTGAAGCTCTTCTTTGTTTTCCGGTGATTTCATTTCTTGGTCTGCAGCTACTTTTGATGGATCAGGCTTCAATCCATCCTTTGATATTATATGCCCCATATATTTCACCTGGTCCAGACCAATTTTGCACTTTTGGTAATTAAATTTTAAGTTGAGATCTCTCGCTCGATTCAATAATGCAACTAAATTCCTGTTGTGGTCCTGTAAAGCTTGTTCGTCTGTATCTCCTGATCCAAAAAGCAGGATATCGTCTGCTATGCTACATATACCACCAAGGCCATCCAGAGCTTCATGTATTCTTCTTTGAAATTCTTCTGGCGCAGACTTTATCCCAAAAGGCAATCGTTTCCATCGATACCTTCCGAGAGGGGTCCAAAATGTGGTCTTCTTGCTTGATTCTTCGGTGAGTTGAACATGCCAGAAGCCATCTTTCAGATCCAGCACACTGAAAATCCTTGCCTTGGCGAGCGTTGGTGCTATCTCCTCGATCGTCGGCGCTTGATAATGAGGACGCTGGATAGCTTTATTAAGGTGATAGGGATCTATACATATCCTCAGCTTATTGGGCGTCTTCACTACTACCATGGCACTGACCCATTCGGATGGCTCAATCATTCTTTCAATAACCCCAAGCTTTTCAAGGCGATGGATTTCCGAGCATATCTCTTCTTTCAAGGCGACAGGATATCTTCTTGGTGGCACTACTGTTGGCGAGATAGATTGATCCAATTTAAAATCATACAGCCTTTGTAGACTACCGAGTCCTTTACCAACTTCGGGAAATGAAGACAGTATAGATTTCGGATCTTGCGCGTTTTTCACCAGAAACACATCTTTGTCCAGTGTGATGAGGCCTAGCCTTAAAGCATCTGCAGCTCCTATGAGTGGGTTATGTTTAGTGTCAATAACCTCAAACTTCAGTCGAAATCTTCTGGTCTTCCAAGTTGTATGTAGGCTTATTCTACCCCTAGATATTTGAGAATCTCCGCCATAAAAAATCAAAATAGTAGAGCTTGGTTCTAACCTTAAATTAGATGTGCCTAAGAGATGTTTTAAATCATTTATCCCAATAACATTGCAGGAGGCACCACTGTCTACCTGGCATTTTAGCATTTTAGAGCCGGTTTGCATGGGCACTGTTAGATTCACATAAAGTCTTTTTTTATAGGCCGCATTTTCAATTTTAAAAACGTCATCGTCTTCATCAGACGGACTCTCCGATGCCATGTCTTTTCCGATTGAATCAGATTGCTTGACCGATGCTCTCTTCTGCATACATACTTTGCTAAAATGGTTCTTTTTTTTGCATTTCATACAAGTCTTCCCAAAAGCCCGACAGTTACCAGCGCCACGTATGTGCTGGCCCCCGCAAAATTTACATTTGGGCCACCTTTTATTGCTAACTGCAAAACCAGAATCAGATGGGCTTGATTCATCGCGCATTTTCGAAGCTAAACAAGCCGATTGTTCCTCAGCAATACAAAGTTCCCTTGCCTGGTCTAGTGTTAATGATTTTCTAGCTAATAGACCTTTGCGCATTCTTAAATCAGATAGTCCCGCAACTAAACGATCGCAAATGAGGTTTTCTTCAATTTCAAGCTTTGATAAATTAGCTAATGTTTCAAACTCGCACCGACTGGCCTGTTCGTGAAGGCGTTTTTTTTTTTTTTTTTTTTTTTTTTAAATAATACGTTTATTTAACATCTGTACATTTTAAAGTACATTGGTTAAGTTTGCTCACAAATATGATTAATGATATATACAAAAGTTGATTAATACAACTGACAACAAAGTAAAAAAAAAAAAAAATAAATAAATAAAAAAAAAAATAATAAAAAAAAAAAAAATAAAAAAAAAAAAAAAAAAAAAAAAAAAAAAAAAAAAAAAAAAAAAGAAAAAAAAAAAAAAAAAAAAGAAAAAAAAAAAAAAAAAAAAAAAAAAAAAAAAAAAAAAATCGTGAAGGCGGTTAATGAAATCCTTGCAGGTTTCATCAGGCATTTGAACAGCACTATTGAATATAAAGCACCTACTGGCCTGATCGTGAAGGCGGTCATTGAAATCCTTGCAGGTTTCATCAGGCATTTGAACAGCACTATTGAATATAAAGCACCTACTGGCCTGATCGTGAAGGCGGTCATTGAAATCCTTGCAGGTTTCATCAGGCATTTGAACAGCACTATTGAATATAAAGCACCTACTGGCCTGATCGTGAAGGCGGTCATTGAAATCCTTGCAGGTTTCATCAGGCATTTGAACAGCACTATTGAATATAAAGCACCTACTGGCCTGATCGTGAAGGCGGTCATTGAAATCCTTGCAGGTTTCATCAGGCATTTGAACAGCACTATTGAATATAAAGCACCTACTGGCCTGTTCATGAAGGCGGTTAATGAAATCCTTACAGGTTTCATCAGGCATTTGAACAGCACTATTGAATATAAAGCGTTCATATGTGACATTCTTCCTATCAGTAAAGTATCTATCAAGACGAGCAATTATGTCATCTAACGTGGCCTCATGATTGCATATCTTTCTTACTAATTGCAGGCCTCTTTTACCAATTAAGGAACTAAATAAAGCTAGCTTTACCTTTTCACAATAGAGCTTCGCCGATTTTGTGCCAAAGGATTCAGATAAAGTGATGTAATTTTTCCACTGAGCTTTAAAGATTTTCAGCAGCATCTTCTTTGCTTGAAAAATCAAGGGGTTCTGGCTGTGGGATATTACTAGACATTTTCTATACACCTGACACCATGTTAAGTTAAATACTTTCGAGCTAAATTAAATTAAAGTTAAAGAAGCATTTTCAGTCAACAAGCAAGCTAGCATTCATTTATTTTTCTTCTTTTAAAACAATATAACCAAAACATATGATCGAACATATGATCTAATTACATTTAACAACATATGATCTAAATACAATTAAATATATTCCTAACAAATAATCAAAAGGTTCCAAATCAAGTATTTATTTATTTATTCCGAGGATAAGAGATATTTAATAAATGAGTTTCACTTAACCTTTAGTTTTTATTATTGGTAAATAAAAATAAAAATTCCATCGTAATTGATATATTTTATTATTTTTTTAGATACATTTTCTAATAATTTTTATTTTAAAAACTTAAAAATAAAAATTATTTCATAACAGTTATTCATTAATTTTCAAAATATAAATTATGAAGTAATTTTTTTGTCATAATTTTTAGATAGATAGATAGATAGATATGGAGTTTGGCGCTCTACAACTAGGTTATTTCCGCCTTCCAATATGTTGGTTCGAAAAGGTTTGGGTTCTTTTATAAATATTTGCTTTAGGTATTTAATTAAATTTTGAGACGTCTGTGAGTTTGTGAGATAGGTGTAGTTCTTTGCCTGTGAGTAATGGTGTTATGCTTTGTTTAGTTACAAATTATTAAAAATAATTAGTTACAGATTATATCATTTATTAGTTAAAGACCATTACAGTCATTATCTTAAAATCCAATATGGTAATTATAATTTAAATCAAGACTATTATAACTTAAACTAAGATTATATAATTTAAACTAAGACTATGGCAATTATAATTCAAATTAAGAGAATTATAATAAAGTTAGACTAATTACAATCTTTTCGTAAACTTGATTAGTATAATATTGATGTGATTTTAATATATGTATATATATATTCCTTTTTTATTATCCTTTTTTTTTAATATTTTTCTTTTCTTTTTTATTTTTTTTTACTATTATTATTATTATTTTTTTTTTTTTAATTTTTTTTTTTTTTTTTTTTTTTTTTTTTTTTTTTTTTTTTTTCTATATATTTTGCAGGAGGTTTGCACCCTTAAGGAATGACATTAAGAGGGGGATTATTTTGGTTGAATGAGAGAGTGCTTCCTTTAATGATCGTGGCACATGATGTTCTTTAAACAGGTTTTCGTACCGGGGGCATTCTTCAAATATATGGACTACAGTTATTTGTTTGTTACATCGGTTGCATTTTGGAGGTTCTTCTTTTGTACTAAGGTGAGAATGGGTTAAGCGCGTGTGTCCGATTCGTAAACGGCTTAGTGCTGTTTCGTGTCTTCTTATTTCTTGAAATGATGTTTTCCATGTTTTTGGAGTGGGTTTGATATTGTGTAGTTTGTTATCGGTGACCTCTGACCACATTTTTGTCCAATCATCTGAAGCTTGTTTTTTAAGCCAGGAGTATATGTCTGATTTGGTGGTGATTGTAGTGGGTTCTATTTCGGATAGGGCTGCTTCCTTTGCTGCTTGGTCTGCAAGTTCGTTGGGGGTAATCCCAATGTGTGATGGAATCCAGAGTAGTTCTACTTCTTTTCCAATGGATTTAAGGGTGTTGAAGTAGTAGTGGATTCTATTTATTAGTTGGTTGTCGGTATACAGGTTCCGTATTCCATATATTGCAGATAGTGAGTCAGTACAGATGGTGAATTTGTTGGATGGGTAGCTAATGATTTGATACAGAGCGTTGCAGATAGCTGCTAGTTCTGCTGTGTAGATACTGCAATGTTCCGTATTCCATATATTGCAGATAGTGAGTCAGTTCAGATGGTGAATTTGTTGGATGGGTAGCTAATGATTTGATACAGAGCGTTGCAGATAGCTGCTAGTTCTGCTGTGTAGATACTGCAATGTTCCGTATTCCATATATTGCAGATAGTGAGTCAGTACAGATGGTGAATTTGTTGGATGGGTAGCTAATGATTTGACACAGAGCGTTGCAGATAGCTGCTAGTTCTGCTGTGTAGATACTGCAATGTTCCGTATTCCATATATTGCAGATAGTGAGTCAGTACAGATGGTGAATTTGTTGGATGGGTAGCTAATGATTTGATACAGAGCGTTGCAGATAGCTGCTAGTTCTGCTGTGTAGATACTGCAATGTTCCGTATTCCATATATTGCAGATAGTGAGTCAGTTCAGATGGTGAATTTGTTGGATGGGTAGCTAATGATTTGATACAGAGCGTTGCAGATAGCTGCTAGTTCTGCTGTGTAGATACTGCAATGTTCCGTATTCCATATATTGCAGATAGTGAGTCAGTACAGATGGTGAATTTGTTGGATGGGTAGCTAATGATTTGATACAGAGCGTTGCAGATAGCTGCTAGTTCTGCTGTGTAGATACTGCAATGTTCCGTATTCCATATATTGCAGATAGTGAGTCAGTTCAGATGGTGAATTTGTTGGATGGGTAGCTAATGATTTGATACAGAGCGTTGCAGATAGCTGCTAGTTCTGCTGTGTAGATACTGCAATGTTCCTTATTCCATATATTGCAGATAGTGAGTCAGTTCAGATGGTGAATTTGTTGGATGGGTAGCTAATGATTTGATACAGAGCGTTGCAGATAGCTGCTAGTTCTGCTGTGTAGATACTGCAATGTTCCGTATTCCATATATTGCAGATAGTGAGTCAGTACAGATGGTGAATTTGTTGGATGGGTAGCTAATGATTTGATACAGAGCGTTGCAGATAGCTGCTAGTTCTGCTGTGTAGATACTGCAATGTTCCGTATTCCATATATTGCAGATAGTGAGTCAGTACAGATGGTGAATTTGTTGGATGGGTAGCTAATGATTTGATACAGAGCGTTGCAGATAGCTGCTAGTTCTGCTGTGTAGATACTGCAATGTTCCGTATTCCATATATTGCAGATAGTGAGTCAGTTCAGATGGTGAATTTGTTGGATGGGTAGCTAATGATTTGATACAGAGCGTTGCAGATAGCTGCTAGTTCTGCTGTGTAGATACTGCAATGTTCCGTATTCCATATATTGCAGATAGTGAGTCAGTTCAGATGGTGAATTTGTTGGATGGGTAGCTAATGATTTGATACAGAGCGTTGCAGATAGCTGCTAGTTCTGCTGTGTAGATACTGCAATGTTCCGTATTCCATATATTGCAGATAGTGAGTCAGTACAGATGGTGAATTTGTTGGATGGGTAGCTAATGATTTGATACAGAGCGTTGCAGATAGCTGCTAGTTCTGCTGTGTAGATACTGCAATGTTCCGTATTCCATATATTGCAGATAGTGAGTCAGTTCAGATGGTGAATTTGTTGGATGGGTAGCTAATGATTTGATACAGAGCGTTGCAGATAGCTGCTAGTTCTGCTGTGTAGATACTGCAATGTTCCGTATTCCATATATTGCAGATAGTGAGTCAGTTCAGATGGTGAATTTGTTGGATGGGTAGCTAATGATTTGATACAGAGCGTTGCAGATAGCTGCTAGTTCTGCTGTGTAGATACTGCAATGTTCCGTATTCCATATATTGCAGATAGTGAGTCAGTACAGATGGTGAATTTGTTGGATGGGTAGCTAATGATTTGACACAGAGCGTTGCAGATAGCTGCTAGTTCTGCTGTGTAGATACTGCAATGTTCCGTATTCCATATATTGCAGATAGTGAGTCAGTTCAGATGGTGAATTTGTTGGATGGGTAGCTAATGATTTGACACAGAGCGTTGCAGATAGCTGCTAGTTCTGCTGTGTAGATACTGCAATGTTCCGTATTCCATATATTGCAGATAGTGAGTCAGTACAGATGGTGAATTTGTTGGATGGGTAGCTAATGATTTGATACAGAGCGTTGCAGATAGCTGCTAGTTCTGCTGTGTAGATACTGCAATGTTCCGTATTCCATATATTGCAGATAGTGAGTCAGTTCAGATGGTGAATTTGTTGGATGGGTAGCTAATGATTTGATACAGAGCGTTGCAGATAGCTGCTAGTTCTGCTGTGTAGATACTGCAATGTTCCGTATTCCATATATTGCAGATAGTGAGTCAGTACAGTTGGTGAATTTGTTGGATGGGTAGCTAATGATTTGATACAGAGCGTTGCAGATAGCTGCTAGTTCTGCTGTGTAGATACTGCAATGTTCCGTATTCCATATATTGCAGATAGTGAGTCAGTTCAGATGGTGAATTTGTTGGATGGGTAGCTAATGATTTGATACAGAGCGTTGCAGATAGCTGCTAGTTCTGCTGTGTAGATACTGCAATGTTCCGTATTCCTTATATTGCAGATAGTGAGTCAGTACAGATGGTGAATTTGTTGGATGGGTAGCTAATGATTTGATACAGAGCGTTGCAGATAGCTGCTCGTTCTGCTGTGTAGATACTGCAATGTTCCGTATTCCATATATTGCAGATAGTGAGTCAGTACAGATGGTGAATTTGTTGGATGGGTAGCTAATGATTTGATACAGAGCGTTGCAGATAGCTGCTAGTTCTGCTGTGTAGATACTGCAATGTTCCGTATTCCATATATTGCAGATAGTGAGTCAGTACAGATGGTGAATTTGTTGGATGGGTAGCTAATGATTTGATACAGAGCGTTGCAGATAGCTGCTAGTTCTGCTGTGTAGATACTGCAATGTTCCGTATTCCATATATTGCAGATAGTGAGTCAGTACAGATGGTGAATTTGTTGGATGGGTAGCTAATGATTTGACACAGAGCGTTGCATAATTTTAGGAAATATTTTTTTTTTTTTTTTTTTTTTTTTTTTTACGGCGCATCTACATCTAGGTCATTAGCGCCGACATCCAGGGTGCAGCGAGGAATTTTCCCAACGAGCCCTGAGATGAGAAAATTCCTGCCGGAGGTTGGGATCGAACCCACCATCTCCCGCTTATGAATCTAATGCGCTAACCATTAGACCAAGGGAGACCCGATTCCTTGTTATTCCTAAAGTTGCTTCTTTAGCTTTAAAAATACTTATTCCATTTCCATCCAGTTATTTATGTGAGACAGGTTTTTCAGTTCTAGTTTTAATAAAAACTAAACAACGGAATCGTCTTGCCGTCGATAGGGATTTAATGACTGCTCTAGCAAAGACTGAACCCAGAATCTACCAAATAGTAGAGAGGGCGGAAGCTCAAGTATATTATTAGTGATTTTAAAGTCTACTTTTCTATTAAAGATACATAATAGATATATTGTATCTAAATTTGATATTCAAATAAAAAACATGGCTAACAAAATGTGAATCTATAGGGGGGCATAAAAATATTATTTTGGTTTTGGGAGACTCGGCGAACTAAAGGATGGGAAACCCCGGACTAGAATGAAGTTATTAAGAACATCATTTAAATATTTATATTATTAATTAATTAAGCTTATCGCAACTCAGGCGACGAAACTGCAGCTATAAATAATTGAGGTAAGTAGAATAAAGTCAATAATATAGTCAATGATAAATAGTAAAATAAATAAAAAGTACGAGTCGTAAGTAAAGTAGTACTTATTAGCTGAGAGAAGTAACTTAATTCTCTGTTGATATTTCACTGTCTCGCTCAGTGATATTTACTTCTAGAAATAAAAAGGGGGCAAGGAAAACAAGAGGGGAGAAAAGGCAAAAATAAGACAAATAAATAGACAGATGAAAGAAGGAAGGAAAAAATAAATTTATATTATATATAACAAAAATAAACATAAAAGGGCGTTGCTAGATTTTATCTAGAGTTTTGATGTTGGAAAGGAATTGGAATATGCCTGTAATATGTTTGCTGTCATCTGAAAGTTTTTCATGCATGTTTGATGGTAAGTCAGTGTTTAGCCTGAGTCTGCTGTCTGTCAGTAAGTGTTTAACAGTAAGTGCTGTATTGCAGTACTGGCATATTGGTCTGTCTTGTCGTGTCATAAGGTATGAGTGAGTCAGTAGGGAATGGCCTATCCTCAGCCGGCAGTGGACGACTCCTTCTCGTCTCTTACTTTCTACTCGTCATTCAAATATTCAATGTGTTTTACAATATTTTTAAAATTTAGCGATTATTTAGTGTAGACAAGAAAAGAGATATGAAGTGTAACTGTGACATGTATCTTATACGCACAACACTATAAAATGTAATGTTATACATTAAATGAATAAAACACACATGTTTCTAGCAACAAAAAAGGTATTATTGTTTATGGTAAAACTGAAGTTTAGCGTCCTCAAAACCGACTTCTTTAACACAGAAACACGTTGTTGTATTTTTCACAATAACTTATTTTAATGCACTAAACACGAATACGTTAAAAAAAAAAAAGTTGCTCTCAACTAGGAAAGAAGCATTGAAGGTGAACTTTAGTGCTTAATAACTTCTTTCCTAGTTGAGAGCAACTTTTTTTTTTAACGTATTCGTGTTTAGTGCATCAAAATACGTTGTTGTGAAAAATGTTAAAGAAATCGGTTTTGAGGGCGCTAAACTTCAGTTTTACCATTGTTTATATTTAACCAATACTCTTTAATATCTTTTAAAATTTCCTTAAATGCGTCGCTGCCTTGAAGTTGGGTACGCCACACAAACTCTGCAAGATAAGAACTTAAGAAATTTCGGTAAAAATGCAGTTTCCCGCCCTCCAAACCGATTTTTTTCAAATTTTGCACAATAACGTATTTTGATGCACTAAACACGAATACGATAAAAAAAAAAGTCGGATTTAACTAGGAAAGAAGTTATGAAGCGCTTAAGTTCACTGTTATGCAGGTTATGAGAGCTAATGTAAAAAACTAAATTTGTGACGACTTTAAGGCATAAATGACGACTTTAAGGCATACATGCTATGCGTTTCCGTTCGTACGCTCGCTCAAGAAGATAACAAAACCCCACTCAATCCAACTCCAAAATTAATAGAATATCATATTAAGCACTAAAGTTAGGAAGGTTATAAAACTAGGGGTCATCAGCGTATTTGTAAACACGCGCATGCGCAGATATGTAACATTGGGAAACAGAGAACTCTCATTTGAAATGTTCAGAAACCATTTATTCGAAAATATTGTTAATTTTAAGGGCATCCTCACCTGTCGCTTAAGGGCATAGGTGCTATGCGTTTCCGCTCGCTACGCTCGCTCAAGAAGATAACAAAACCCCAGTCAATCCAACTCGCTATTATTAATAGCTCTCATAACCTGCATAACAGTGAACTTTAGTGCTTAATAACTTCTTTCCTAGTTAAATCCGACTGTTTTTTTTATCGTATTCGTGTTTATTGCATCAAAATACGTTATTGAACAAAATTTGAAAGAAATCAGTTTGGAGGGCGTGAAACTGCATTTTTACCGAAATTTCTATTTGTCTTTCTTCTTCTTTTATTTCCCTATTTTGCGGATCCCCACAATCTTTCAATTTTTTGAGTGTTTGCCAATGAAGGAATACCTTCACGTTTGATAATACTCCATTATTTCCCGTCTTTTCGTTTTGAACTTTCCAAAATAAGGTTTTCAAAATGTACATTTTAACTGAATGTATAATCTCTATTTGTGTATGAAGTGAATATTTTTATGAAACATATGTTTTTTTATTTTTAAATACTATTATTATTAAATTTTAACGTCCATTTATTATAGTCCGAGAGCTATCTACGGTTATAATTCATATTAGATAATGACAAGTAATATTTATTAATAAAAAGGTTAATATGATCAAAATCAATTCTCTCAACTATGAAAAAGGTTATTAAGCATTAAAGTTGACTGTTTTGCAGGTTATGAAGGATAACAAACAACGATATTTGTAAACAAACATATTTTATTCCTTTTCTCTCTCTCTTTTTTGGATCTTTTACATTTATTAAGCATTACATAATATGCGTTTCCGCTCGCTCAAGAAGATATAAGAAAACTCTAGCTAATCCAACTCCCAATTAATAGAATTATATTAATTTAAGCGACTCTAGTCTATCCAACTCGCTAAAATTAATAGGATTCCATTAATTTTTCCGATTAAGAAACCAATCCCTTTTTCTTTGTCAGGAATATCGCGAACTAATTATAAAAGTCTCATTTTTTCTCACTTACATAAGCAGAGCTTTTTCATAAACAAAAGCTAATTCACCGTTGAAGGTTACTTTACTCCCAGCAAGAACCAATGCAATGGTGAGTCAGCATGAACACTCTCCATCGATGTAGAATACATCGGGGCAGCGCTCATCGGAGTAGCTATCGTAGCATCGCAGAATCAATCCTCACCATGAACGTAGCCTTAGAGTGAATGACAGCACCGCGCAGTTGTGGTTATTCTCTGCGCTTTCATTGGTTCTTGCTCTTATGATCTTGTACAGCTGTTCCGGTTTAAATGGCATGTTCCTCTGTAAGTCTGGCGAACACATACTTGCCTTCTTATCTACCCAAGAGGTATATTATAGCAAAATTTGAAGGTGCGTAAAACACTTCATTCTTGGGCTATTATTAAGTACGCATTTTACAACGGGTTATCTATACGTTCCCACCCTTATTTGTAAATACAATTTTATAGCAGTGTGCATAAAACATACAAGTACCATGTAACATACCTGTTTGAATCCTCCGACAGTCCTTACTGGATTGGGGAAGAAGAACGGAGGTCCCTCCATGAACTTGTTCACCATACTGGCGAAGTTCTCGAAACCTCTTGAAGGACTCGGTGTTACTCCGAGATATGATCGGAAGCCGCGGAGAGCTATTGGATCTGGTTCTTCTTGCAGGAGGCCCTGAAGGTACTTGCTAGGCTGTTGGACGTCGTATTGGTCCAGGTCGACTCCCACCACCCAGTACTCACCTGTCAGTACAGTCAAGTCTTACAATAAGCTATCCACATCTCCATATATGATATCGTCGATACAAAAGCAAACTAACGAATATGAAAAAATGCATCTTTCATTGTCCATCTTTAATAATTTCTGCTGGACTTATTTACGGAAAATTCTTCAATCTGACTTCACTCTATTAAAGGGAAAGTATTCCACTATCAAAAGGTCAAATCTGCCGAATATTTGACTGTCCAAAAAAAAGTTATGAATAAATACTTTTCCACTCTGAAAAGTGTTGATTTTCATATTCGTTAGTTTGCTTTTGTATCGACGATATGTGTATGATAACACAGAAACACAAAATAAAAAAGTTGTATTTCCCAAAGACACCATACATATATTCTTCTGTATTTGGACACGCTGAATTCGAATCAGGATTCACCCCAGCACGTCAGTTTTAAGGCCATTTGAAGGTCAAATTTTGTATGAAGTCCTTCCTAGGGCTGAGTGGGGTGATCCCGCACCCCAAGGCTTGTTGTTCGCTTGCCATTTTTATAAATTTATAGATATCCTTTAGTCCTTCAAGGAGTTTTCATGGGCAAGTGTCTCGATCCAAAGGATCAAAAAATAAATAGAAAAAAAAAATTAAATGAACTTTATGTTATTTAAAACAGGCCTGGGGTGTGCTCGCACCCCACGTAGTCGTTAGTGTGACCTAATTTAGTTTAGAATAAATAAACTCTTGGTAGTAAATCGAATCAGTAACAATAACTTAATCATTTCAAAAACATGGAGTAAATGTGGTTTAATTTCTTTCAAGATCGAAGAAAATCAAGAACTCAAGTTTTCAGCGTCGACTGCCTACAGCAACTGGGCCCAAATGTAGGGGAGATGCTTCTTGTAGCCTCAAAAAATCGATTCCAATGAAAAAATTCGTGTAATAACTGAGGACAATTTATTAAGTCCTAGACATACAAAAAATAATCCTGTATGTATAAATGTTGAAAATAATAATTATTTTAACACTTTTTTTTTTAAATATTTGTTGCTTTCAAGTTTTTTATAAAGATAAAAGTAAATTTTTTTTATTACTATTAATTTTTTTTTAGATCAATGATTTTTATTATGAAAATGCACAATTTTTTTTAAACAATTTATTAATAAATAAACAATAATTATTTTTACATTCGTTATTATTTTATTTTAAGCTATAATATGCCTAAATATTTAATACATTAAAGAAAAAAGTATTAATTGTGGTTTAGTATGTAAAATTGAAATTTAAAGTTGGGGTGCGAGAGCACCCCTCCCAGGCCTTAACGTTTTACAATCCATCCACTCCTAGGAAGGTTTAAGAAGAAATTACTAGAGCTTCCATGGTTTTTCATGGACAATCCAAGGTCTGTTTCCATGGTTTTTCATGGACAATCCGAGGTCTGTTTCACCCCGTCAGTCCAAAATCAAGGTCATTTCAAGAAAAAATATGTCTATTTTGCAAAATTTAATTTTTAAAGTAAACATTTTTATCCTTGATATGATCTTAATTTTCGCCGATGGGGTGAAACAGATCTCGGGTTCGAATTCAGGAACCGTCAAAACCATGGGAGCTCTTGTAATTTCTTCTTTAACGACTTCATGCGAAATTGGACCTTCGAATGCTCTTAAACCCGACATGATGAGGTGAAACAGACTCCGGATTCGGATTAAGCATGTCGAAAGTTGATGACGTGGGCGTATAAAAGGATATAAGAAATAATTTCGGGGGGGGGGCTGAGAGCATTTGGGGGGTATGGAATACTAAAAATCTAGAACTTGGTTTAATTAGCCAACCAAAACGCTATTAAACCCAAACAAGAACTATTTTTTTAAGGTTTTTAGGACACAGTTTTACCTATTATGTCAAAATTTTAGAGCCCCCTCAGCTCCCTTTAGTCCATTGTCGATGAATGCAATGAATATGTCGCTTCCCAGGTGTAGAATATGATCCACATTAGAATTCTGAGTGTAGGTTATTCTTCTCTAAGAATCATAAGTACCGTTTCTTCATCATCTTTTCCAAAGATTTGCACAAACAGCTAGTCCAAGCAATCGGTCTATAATTTCTTGAATCCGTTTTTTTCTCTTTATGTGGTTTCAAGATGAGAACGACTTCCTTGTGTTGTAAACAGGTTTATTCATAAATTGATGTAGACGGGACGCTGTAAACGTTTCGTGTTCAAGTTGAGACAATATCTTGAGGGTTTGTGGTTAGACTGTAGCTCAGCTTTATTCCAGTTATAGGTTGTCTGTATTTTTTCGGCTGAATTCGTGACGAGTTGTGGAGGTGTAACTTTGTTAAAGTGATGCTTAAAATTCGATCCAGGATTTTTACTTATTCTCAATAATAACCCTCCGAGATAAGACTTTATCTTTGTGATTCTATTTATAGCTACTATATTTTTACTTATTCTCAATAATGACCCTCCGAGATAAGACTTTACCTTTGTGATTCTATTTATAGCTACTATATTTTTACTTATTCTCAATAATGACCCTCCGAGATAAGACTTTACCTTTGTGATTCTATTTATAGCTACTATATTTTTACTTATTCTCAATAATGACCCTCCGAGATAAGACTTTACCTTTGTGATTCTATTTATAGCTACTATATTTTTACTTATTCTCAATAATGACCCTCCGAGATAAGACTTTACCTTTGTGATTCTATTTATAGCTACTATATTTATAGCTACTATATTTTTACTTATTCTCAATAATGACCCTCCGAGATAAGACTTTACCTTTGTGATTCTATTTATAGCTACTATATTTATAGCTACTATATTTTTACTTATTCTCAATAATGACCCTCCGAGATAAGACTTTACCTTTGTGATTCTATTTATAGCTACTATATTTTTACTTATTCTCAATAATGACCCTCCGAGATAAGACTTTACCTTTGTGATTCTATTTATAGCTACTATATTTATAGCTACTATATTTTTACTTATTCTCAATAATGACCCTCCGAGATAAGACTTTACCTTTGTGATTCTATTTATAGCTACTATATTTATAGCTACTATATTTTTACTTATTCTCAATAATGACCCTCCGAGATAAGACTTTACCTTTGTGATTCTATTTATAGCTACTATATTTATAGCTACTATATTTTTACTTATTCTCAATAATGACCCTCCGAGATAAGACTTTACCTTTGTGATTCTATTTATAGCTACTATATTTTTACTTATTCTCAATAATGACCCTCCGAGATAAGACTTTACCTTTGTGATTCTATTTATAGCTACTATATTTATAGCTACTATATTTTTACTTATTCTCAATAATGACCCTCCGAGATAAGACTTTACCTTTGTGATTCTATTTATAGCTACTATATTTATAGCTACTATATTTTTACTTATTCTCAATAATGACCCTCCGAGATAAGACTTTACCTTTGTGATTCTATTTATAGCTACTATATTTTTACTTATTCTCAATAATGACCCTCCGAGATAAGACTTTACCTTTGTGATTCTATTTATAGCTACTATATTTATAGCTACTATATTTTTACTTATTCTCAATAATGACCCTCCGAGATAAGACTTTACCTTTGTGATTCTATTTATAGCTACTATATTTATAGCTACTATATTTTTACTTATTCTCAATAATGACCCTCCGAGATAAGACTTTACCTTTGTGATTCTATTTATAGCTACTATATTTATAGCTACTATATTTTTACTTATTCTCAATAATGACCCTCCGAGATAAGACTTTACCTTTGTGATTCTATTTATAGCTACTATATTTTTACTTATTCTCAATAATGACCCTCCGAGATAAGACTTTACCTTTGTGATTCTATTTATAGCTACTATATTTATAGCTACTATATTTATAGCTACTATATTTATAGCTACTATATTTATAGCTACTATATTTATAGCTACTATATTTATAGCTACTATATTTATAGCTACTATATTTATAGCTACTATATTTATAGCTACTATATTTATAGCTACTATATTTATAGCTACTATATTTATAGCTACTATATTTTTACTTATTCTCAATAATGACCCTCCGAGATAAGACTTTACCTTTGTGATTCTATTTATAGCTACTATATTTATAGCTACTATATTTATAGCTACTATATTTATAGCTACTATATTTTTACTTATTCTCAATAATGACCCTCCGAGATAAGACTTTACCTTTGTGATTCTATTTATAGCTACTATATTTATAGCTACTATATTTATAGCTACTATATTTATAGCTACTATATTTTTACTTATTCTCAATAATGACCCTCCGAGATAAGACTTTACCTTTGTGATTCTATTTATAGCTACTATATTTATAGCTACTATATTTATAGCTACTATATTTATAGCTACTATATTTATAGCTACTATATTTTTACTTATTCTCAATAATGACCCTCCGAGATAAGACTTTACCTTTGTGATTCTATTTATAGCTACTATATTTATAGCTACTATATTTATAGCTACTATATTTTTACTTATTCTCAATAATGACCCTCCGAGATAAGACTTTACCTTTGTGATTCTATTTATAGCTACTATATTTATAGCTACTATATTTATAGCTACTATATTTATAGCTACTATATTTTTACTTATTCTCAATAATGACCCTCCGAGATAAGACTTTACCTTTGTGATTCTATTTATAGCTACTATATTTATAGCTACTATATTTATAGCTACTATATTTATAGCTACTATATTTTTAAGGCAGCGTAATAAATTTCACGATTTCCACTATCAATTCCTTTCTGTGACAAGGTGTAATGACAATAAAACAATTATTAGCTAAATCTCTCTCTCTCTCTCTCTCTCTCTCTCTCTCTCTTTTCTTTCTTCCTCTCTATCTGTCTGCTCTATTCCATCTCCTTTACTTCCAGACTCTCTATTTCACTCCTCTATGAATATTCAATTTCCTCTATCATCGTCTTCATCTTGTATGTTAGCTATATTTCCCTTCATCATGTGATAACCAGTAGATAAATGAGGAGAGTGTTGTCTCCATCTTCAAGTCCCCAGTAAAGTGCCGGAGGACAAGGCCAAATCCCTTCATTAATTCATAACTTTCTTCATTAATTATTCGCTAAGTTTAAAGCAATTTTCCGGGAAAAAATTAAGAATCTCAAGAAATTAGTAATCTTAATAAACTACCCCTTAAGAACATCCTCAGGGAGAAAACTCTCATTTTCATATTTAGCTGCAGCAGTCCACATTACTTTAATATACAATTACTCATAATTAGGCCCAGGAATAAATTCTAATAAAAAATGAACTATACGCTTTTCTTATCAAAATTGTTAACACTAAATTTTTAAGAATTGCACTTAAACTTACAAATATCGACAAAAGAAATATGAGAAAAATCTGGTCTACGTTCATTTTTGAAGACAACTAGTTAATATTCCAACATATCCGTTAGGTTTGTCAAGTTACCCGTCAGCTCTGACACGATATCGGTCAGGTTTGACTCGATACCCGTCAGCTATGACACGATATCGGTCAGGTTTGACTCAATACTCGTCAGCTCTGACACGATATCGGTCAGGTTTGACTCGATACCCGCCAGCTATGACACGATATCGGTCAGGTTTGACTCGATACCCGTCAGCTATGACAAGATATTCGTCTGCCCTGACATGATACCCGTCCAGTTTGACTCGATACCCGTCAGCTATGACAAGATATCCGTCTGCCCTGACATGATACCCGTAAGGTTTGATACGATACTCGTCAGGTTTGTCACACTACCCTTCAGATCTGACAAGACACCCGTCAGCTCTGACACGATATCGGTCAGGTTTGACTCGATACCCGTCAGCTATGACAAGATATCCGTCTGCCCTGACATGATACCCGTAAGGTTTGATACGATACTCGTCAGGTTTGTCACACTACCCTTCAGATCTGACAAGACACCCGTCAGGTTTGTCACGCACCCGTCAGCTCTGACACGATGTCGGTCAGGTTTGACTCAATACCCGTCAGCTATGACAAGATATCCGTCTGCCCTGACATGATACCCGTCCAGTCGGACACGATACTCGTCAGGTTTGACAGGGTACCATGTACCCGTTACTAAATACCCGTCTGGTTTGACACGATGCTCGTCAGGTTTGACAGGGGGGCTTTTGCGATTTTTCTTTTTCCACTTTAATTACCATCCAAGGAACAGGTTACTTTCTTTATTAGTATTTCTTATTTACTAAGGTTTTAGCTCGAAAAAAGGTAGAAAGGGCAAGAAAGCTGATAACGTGTGCAACTACAGCGAGTGCGCAGCAATAAAATTCCTTTTTTAATATATATCTTTATGTAGACATCGGCTCCATTAGTATCATAATGTATAGGTATTTAAAATAAAAATACAAATATGCTTACCGTTATCGAGCAAGTTCCTCTCTTCTAAAGCCACCAGAAGTCCGAGGTGTTCGTAATAGTGTCCAAGGATCAGGTAAACTGGAACAGAAAACAGTGTCACTTTTCACATTATATATATATATATATATATATATATATATATATATATATATATATATACATATATATGTATGTACACACACGTTTTAAAGAATTTGGATTGTTATACTTTCTAACATTTCATACCCAATGAAACTTATAATGGAATATTGTAGTTATTTTTCCGTCTGATAAAAGAATAAATAGATTAAAAACCGTTACTTGTCTATAATTACGTAATATAATCTATGTTTGTATAAACTCTTGTTGGAGGCCCGGTGTATAAACAATCCGTGCCAAAGGTCGTGGGTTCGATTCCTACAAGGTGTGATGGCTTTTCTTTAGAAAAAAGAAAAGGCATCAGCCCTATCCTGGCTAAAAAAGGGTGGTAGCCTATAGATAACCAGTCCTAAAATTCGTAGTTAATAATAATGGACGTTAAAACTGAAATAAATAAACACTAGTTTTTATTGTTTCATTTTGAATAATTTAATTTATAACTAGTGGCGATACTATAATTAACAAATAGCGTTTTTTTTTAGTTTTTAGTATCAACCGAATTAGTTCTTTGAATAAAAATCGCTGCCTTCTTGTGTTATAAGAAGTTTGTCCTGATGGAGAATAAAGTGTTTGCTGAAGGAGCGGAGAATAAATTTGCTTAAATCCCTAGAGAAGGGTCCTGAATAAATACTAGGAATATTTAAAGGATCCTTTATTTATGAAGTCCTCGGGGGACTTTATTTCAAGGACACTAGAAGGATTAGCACTTCAGGTGTGAATGGTGCAAGATTTCGAGGACACTATAAGGATTAGCACTTCAGGTGTGAATGGTGCAAGATTTCAAGGACACTAGAAGGATTAGCACTTCAGCTGTAAATGGTGCAAGATTTTAAGGACACTAGAAGGATTAGCACTTCAGCTGTGAATGGTGCAAGATTTCAAGGACACTAGAAGGATTAGCACTTCAGCTGTAAATGGTGCAATATTTCAAGGACACTAGAAGGATTAGCACTTCATCTGTGAATGGTGCAAGATTTCAAGGACACTAGAAGGATTAGCACTTCAGCTGTGAATGGTGCAAGATTTCAAGGACACTGGAAGGATTAGCACTTCAGGTGTGAATGGTGCAAGATTTCAAGGACACTAGAAGGATTAGCACTTCAGCTGTGAATGGTGCAAGATTTCAAGGACACTAGAAGGATTAGCACTTCAGCTGTGAATGGTGCAAGATTTCAAGGACACTAGAAGGATTAGCACTTCAGCTGTGAATGGTGCAAGAT
Source organism: Gonocerus acuteangulatus (assembly GCA_946811695.1). NCBI lineage: Eukaryota > Metazoa > Arthropoda > Insecta > Hemiptera > Coreidae > Gonocerus > Gonocerus acuteangulatus. The sequence continues at coordinate 4,496,564 of OX328131.1, read as the reverse complement.
TTCAAGGACACCAGAAGGATTAGCACTTCAGCTGTGAATGGTGCAATATTTCAAGGACACTAGAAGGATTAGCACTTCAGCTGTGAATGGTGCAAGATTTCAAGGACACTAGAAGGATTAGCACTTCAGGTGTGAATGGTGCAAGATTTCAAGGACACTAGAAGGATTAGCACTTCAGCTGTGAATGGTGCAATATTTCAAGGACACTAGAAGGATTAGCACTTCAGCTGTGAATGGTGCAAGATTTCAAGGACACTAGAAGGATTAGCACTTCAGCTGTGAATGGTGCAATATTTCAAGGACACTAGAAGCATTAGCACTTCAGCTGTGAATGGTGCAAGATTTCAAGGACACTAGAAGGATTAGCACTTCAGCTGTGAATGGTGCAATATTTCAAGGACACTAGAAGGATTAGCACTTCAGGTGTGAATGGTGCAAGATTTCAAGGACACTAGAAGGATTAGCACTTCAGCTGTGAATGGTGCAAGATTTCAAGGACACTAGAAGGATTAGCACTTCAGCTGTGAATGGTGCAAGATTTCAAGGACACTAGAAGGATTAGCACTTCAGCTGTGAATGGTGCAGGATTTCAAGGACACCAGAAGGATTAGCACTTCAGCTGTGAATGGTGCAATATTTCAAGGACACTAGAAGGATTAGCACTTCAGCTGTGAATGGTGCAAGATTTCAAGGACACTAGAAGGATTAGCACTTCAGCTGTGAATGGTGCAAGATTTCAAGGACACTAGAAGGATTAGCACTTCAGCTGTGAATGGTGCAAGATTTCAAGGACACTAGAAGGATTAGCACTTCAGCTGTGAATAATCCTCAATCCTTTATTGACACCATTAATAATAATAATAATATGTATTCGTTCTTTACATATACCCCTTACAAAGGAGTACATTTGACATAATAATATATTTAAATTTAACAAAAATATAAGGATTATTCTATTTCTTTATTGATAATGCTCTGTATCTAAATCGAAGAGCATTCAATACCTTGTATTAAGCTGATGTAGGCGCTGGATTAACCGATGCCACTCCAAAATATTAGCTCAGACAATTAGGCAAGTATTGAAGTATGGATAGTCAAGAAAACGAGAATTAAATAAATTACTAGAAAATAAATTAAAAAATAAAATTGAAGTTAATAAGTTAAGTTAATTAGGATTATTCTAAATAATCACTAACTTAAGGACTAATACTACCTTGTCCAATCAAAATCATAATCATTTTCTTGAAATTATAAATAACAAATAAATAAATATTCTGCAATTCTTTATATCAAACCTTTTATACGGGATCAGTGTTGGGCATTATTCGAATAAATTATTATTCGAATGATCATTCGAATAAATTTTTAGTGAATGATGAATAATTCACTGAATTATCTTATTCACACAGTACATCATGAATTATTCACAGAATTATTCGTTATTCATTATTCGTTATTCATCATTCATTATTCATCATTCGTTATTATTTATTTCTAGTTGGTATACTGAATAATCCTACTCAAACACACATATATATACGTATTTTTGGCTGCCAACATTATAATAAATCTATCGTTATTCACTAAAACATGTTTATTCTGAATGATCATTCGAATAATTTGTGAATAAAACATAAACTTCATTCACAGACATTCTCGACAACGGTTAAAGCTATCGCCTTGAAAATTGTTTCATTCGTTTTCCTAGCCCAAGAAGCCTATAAAACGAGTACTTACAAGCTTATGAACTCATAAACGTAAGCGTTACGATTTTTTTTGCGCGAATTTCGCCCCAAACGCCATTTTCCAGTGGGCGGATTCTGCTGGTTAACGAACTTGACCTTTCAAATTGGAAGACGGATTTTTGTACCAAATTTCATCACAATCGGACCATTAGGGAAGCCAGAAATGAGCGAACAGACAAATATATATATATATATATATATATATATATATATATATATATATATATATATATATATGTTGTTTTTCAAGTTACTTCGCTGGGAATTAAATGTGTTGTTCATTCGGCATCTGTCTCCAGCGGTCTTGCTCCTCCTAACATCGCAATATTTCGCCGGATTCTTCTCCGGCTTCTTCGGGCCTTCACTCATCCTTGCTGGTCGGTAAGGGAATAAAGGGGGGGGTCAATTCCCTTACCGACCAGCAAGGATGAGTGAAGGCCCGAAGAAGCCGGAGAGGAATCCGGCGAAATATTGCGATATTAGGAGGAGCAAGACCGCTGGAGACAGATGCCGAATGAACAACACATATATATATATATATATATATATATATATATATATATATATATAAATATATACATATATATATATATATATATATATATACAAATTTGAACCACCGTTATTTTCGGTCTCTAGGGGTTCTGAAACGCGAAATTTTCTAGTCGGCACTTCCGGATTGTTTCATTGTATCAACCTTATAAGCGGGGTTCCTCCCTATGGGGGAGGGAGGAACCGCGCTAAAATCGTAAGTCTCAATTATTTAAAAAAAAAAAAAAGAAATGGCGGCACTGTGTCTGACGAACGGAAAGCTTCTTTCTTCACGGGTGATAATCTGTAGGCGCCAATTTTTAATATAGAATGAAGAACTAAAATTATTTCGAAAGAAGAAGTTGAAATCTAGTGAAGTACATAGGATTTTTAAGAAATAATAATTTCTTTAGGAAATGGTGAACAATTATTCATTTTCTATTACAAAATCCGTCGAAAATCGGCCATAAAATCGTTATAATTCAATGAATCTAAAACATCCAACGTACTTTACTAGCAAATATCATTAGAATGCTCCAGTTAAATATCATTAGAATGCTCCAGTTAAATATCATTAGAAAGCTGCAGTTAAAATTTGAAGTTGATCGGGCAGAAATTGAAGAGCCCGATTTGAAAAACATAGTTTTGAGAAAACTAAAAAAATTTAATGGTCTTTTTTCCTATTTAATTTTTTTTTCATACTTCCTTGTAGTAAAGATAAAAAAAGGGTTTTAATTTTGAAATGTATTGAAGGAGGACCAAAAAAACGTAAAAATTAATAAAGGACCAATCGAAGCTCGCTTAAAAATTATCTATCGGAAATTCACTGGGAAAATCGTATTTGTTGCACATTTAAAAAAAATTTTCTTCACATAAACACTCTTGGATATCAAGGTAGGGATTTTCGGGGTTCAGTCACTGCTGTGACTGAATCTTAGCAGTGACTGACACCCTTAGTCTTAGCAGTGACTGAACCCCGACAATCCCTACCTTGCATCATCTACGGTCAACCATCTCCTCTCAACTCTTGGATATCATTTTTGATTAGTTAAGGAAAACATTTAGCCAATAAAAAAATGCTAAAAAAAATGTCACAAGGTATTATTACTCTTTAATTTATTTGCTTTTTAAAAAACAAAAAATCAATTATTTTCTAAAATGATTTATTTCATATACTCTAATTCTAGAAAATATATTGCCTAGGACGGTATTTATTCATTTAATAGATTGCCTTAGGTTTAGGCTATATACGGAAAATCTATATAATTTTGAGATTTCTTTCTGTTCTAATGGTTTGAGGAAGTGTAATAAGTGACTGGGCTGTATATTTACTAATTGTGGTAGGAGATCTGAACTGCATGAGTTGCCTATGGGTCAATTTATATAGAAGTGTAATAGGTCTTCGGGTTTATTTTTCTTACACAGAGGACAGTTATGTTCGGTTGTTAAAGTTGTGGTAGAGTTATTTAGGGATAATTTGATGAACTTTATATTATGGATGAGGGGATTTTTGTTATTAGTCTTTGAAATCTGATTTTCATATCATTATTTATATAGGAAATGAGTGATTTCAAGCTTAAAATATTTCAGATTTTCAAAATTAACACGCTCATGAATTTAATAAAAAGTGTTTGCACCTTTAGATGCCTCTTTAGGAACATAAAAATAAAAACAGCATAATGGGACTTTCTGATTACACAGGCACATAAAATTTAAAAAAAGTGGTGTTTTCCAAAGACACCATGCATATATTCTTATGTATTGTGAGGAAAAGCTTGGGAAGGGAAGGAGTCCAGACACCAGTCAGCAATATTGACCATCAGCAGCTAGAGACCTGCATTGCTCTATGATTCCCACGATTCCCCAATCCTACCTGCCTATTTAGGCTGGGCTAAATCCTAGCTCCCTCTCAGACTCTCAGTCTCAGTCTCTCCTCGCTCACACTCTCTACCAGACTCCACACCTCGACACTCCACTCTTCTCTATCATCCCGTCCAGGCCAGTTGTCCTACCAATACACGCTACTACTTACAAGCTGCCTTTCATTCTCAGCCCCCGAATCTCCATAACAGTATTTCGACACGCTAAATCCGAATCCAGAGTGGTTTCATCCCAGCACGTCAGGTTCAAGAGTACTTGAAGGTCAAATTTCTTATGAAGTCGTTTAAGTTAAAATAACTAGAGCTTCCATGGTTTTGAGAGTCGCTGAATTAGAACCCGGCGCAAAATCAAGGCCATTTCAAAGACAAATATGTTTAGTTTGCAAAAAATGAATCTGCAGTCAAAAATTCATTTTTGCAAAATAGACATATTTGTTCTTGAAATGACCTTGATTTTGCACCGATGGGGTGAAACAGACCCCAGATTCGAATTGTTTGCGTCCAAATACATATGAATATATCTAGACGAGAGCGAAGAGACTGAGGATGCGACCTAGTCTCGAAAGCGCTTATACAGCTTTATTCTAGTCAGTAAAGGTTGCCCGTTTTATTGTCAGTATCTGAAATATTATCTAATTTAGGATTTCCGTGTGATTTAGAATATTAAGCATTATATGCTTCGACGCTAAGATGACGCAGCTCATGCGATTGGACATATTGGACAACATCTCTAAAGCAGGCTACACTCTATCAGGCAGGCCTGTCAGTTAGACCTGAACAGTCCACCTGAACGTGTATATATTCCGGCCGCCTGAACAGTCTTAACTGACAGACCGGCTGGAATATATACACGTCCAGGCGACCGGCCTTCAGGCGGACTGTTCAGGTCTAACTGACAGACCTGCTTGACCGTGTGTAGCCTGCTTGACTGATATCCAACTGTTTGATAAAATCTGTGAACATTCTAGTCTAGACCCAACCCCGAATCGATGAGAAGGAAATTCACTGACCTACCTCTCTCTGCTCGGTCTAGTGGAAAACCATTAGCTTGGAAAAGATCCGATTATCTCTCCAGACGAACTTACTCGAGAAACTCTTTAAGCCACAAGATAATTTTGACAGGCAAACATTGTGAAAATTCTAAAAATTTATTTTTGCCCTAAGGATTTTAGAAGATTTTGGGGTTTTCCAGAGGTTACTAGACAGGATGTGCTTGATGCCTTCAGTTACGGACGGTACAAGACAGTGAATGAATTGTGCATTGATGTCAGGACATGTATGAAATATATGTAATGGAACGAAACCTGATTTTTATTGAGTGGCACTTATGAATCTAGGAGAATTTACGCTCATATGGATACAGTGGGGCCAGATTAGCTCAGTGGTAGAGCACTGGACTAATAAGTTGGGGGATCTGAGTTCAAATCCCGAGCATAGTACTAACGATTTTTATCTTCTAGTGTCTTCGTTCATGGGTTGGATTCGGCCTCCCTGACCGTCCCTAGGCCAACCCAGCCTTTAATTAATTTAATAATGGGTACCTTGGTGATAATGACTCTTGCAGTCGAAGATACCAAGGGGAAAATCAGGCGGCCGGAGCATAGTACTGACCACACTATCTCCCTAGTGTGCCGTATGGTCGTGAATCAGATACCTCTATAGTATCTACCCCTCAGGGCCTTCGTGGCCTGTTTTTTTTATGGATTCAGTGGAAATGTACCTATTGAGTTTTAAACCTGGCTTTCCGGTGCTCGGCAGACACCTAGACCACGTAAATACCTAGAACTACAAGTCTACCTTGACGTGTGAAGACAAGGAACCCATCCACCGACACTAGAGAGGAGCACTATAGCTGTGATGGATTCTATTGTTCCTGCCCTGAAACGGAACACCCTTTTATCTCTGGTCTAATGGTATCCAACACCCTCCAAGATGGAGTTCTTCCGGCTGTGTTCGTCTTCCGGGGTTCGCATTCTTGGAGGGTTTAATGAGCTCTTGACGGAAGGTCAGGATTAATTATCATATCAAATTATAATTAGGACAATATCCTCCATTATTATACATTGTTATGAAATTTTGGACCTCGAGTAAAAGCTCGCTCCTTGTGTCGTCATTTATTGATTTTCGCTCATTGAGTTGTTAATGAAATATATATATATATATATATATATATATATATATATATATATATAGAAAAACAAACAAGAAAAAGTGGAAAATATATATCGGGTCATCTTTCAAAAAAATTAATATACATATATATATATATATATATATATATATATATATATATATATATATATATATATAGTGATGCAGCACTCAACTAATCGAGCGCAACAAAGTTGTAAAATGAGACGTTTAGGAAACGTCCCATTTTAACATTAAACATGGTGTTTAACGTTTATCAATACTTAGCCAAAGCTAAGGCTGAAAACAATTTAGACTATAACACTGCCTGTTCAAATAGATGGAGAGAAAAGGGCGTGGTCTATATTCCCGGTGCAGATAAAAGTGCCGTAAAAGTTCTCTCTGACATATTCTTATCACTAGGAGGTTTAAAACGGTTTTAGCCTTAGCTTTGGCTAAGTATTGATAAATATTAGACAATATCATCCTTGCCTGACCTCTCAAAGCCTTACGTGGTTCCAAAGGAGACATAATAAATTTTTATAGAGTTTTACTTAGCGTATTGTTGATTGAAACATGGGAGTGTATAAGGGGGGGCTGAGGGGGCTGCAACACCCCCTCCCCCAAAACACTGGATAAGATGAGGGAAGAAGGCAGACATTACTGCTACTCCCAATGGCTACACACTGGATAAGATGAGAGGAGAAGGCAGACATTACTGCTACTCCCAATGGCTACACACTGGATGAGATGAGGGAAGAAGGCAGACATTACTGCTACTCCCAATGGCTACACACTGGATGAGATGAGGGGAGAAGGCAGACATCACTGCTACTCCCAATGGCTACACACTGGATGAGATGAGGGAAGAAGGCAGACATTACTGCTACTCCCTATAAAAACATACTGGATGAGATGAGGGGAGAAGGCAGACATCACTGCTACTCCCAATGGCTACACACTGGATGAGATGAGGGGAGAAGGCAGACATCACTGCTACTCCCAATGGCTACACACTGGATAAGATGAGGGAAGAAGGCAGACATTACTGCTACTCCCAATGGCTACACACTGGATAAGATGAGGGGAGAAGGCAGACATTACTGCTACTCCCAATGACAACACACTGGATGAGATGAGGGGAGAAGGCAGACATTACTGCTACTCCCAATGGCTACACACTGGATGAGATGAGGGAAGAAGGCAGACATTACTGCTACTCCCAATGGCTACACACTGGATGAGATGAGGGGAGAAGGCAGACATCACTGCTACTCCCAATGGCTACACACTGGATGAGATGAGGGAAGAAGGCAGACATTACTGCTACTCCCTATAAAAACATACTGGATGAGATGAGGGGAGAAGGCAGACATTACTGCTACTCCCAATGGCTACACACTGGATAAGATGAGAGGAGAAGGCAGACATTACTGCTACTCCCAATGGCTACACACTGGATAAGATGAGGGGAGAAGGCAGACATTACTGCTACTCCCAATGGCAACACACTGGATGAGATGAGGGGAGAAGGCAGACATTACTGCTACTCCCAATGACAACACACTGGATGAGATGAGGGGAGAAGGCAGACATTACTGCTACTCCCAATGGCAACACACTGGATAAGATGAGGGGAGAAGGCAGACATTACTGCTACTCCCAATGGCTACACACTGGATAAGATGAGGGGAGAAGGGAGACATTACTGCTACTCCCAATGGCAACACACTGGATGAGATGAGGGGAGAAGGCAGACATTACTGCTACTCCCAATGACAACACACTGGATGAGATGAGGGGAGAAGGCAGACATTACTGCTACTCCCAATGGCTACACACTGGATAAGATGAGGGGAGAAGGCAGACATTACTGCTACTCCTAATGGCAACACACTGGATGAGATGAGGGGAGAAGGCAGACATCACTGCTACTCCCAATGGCTACACACTGGATGAGATGAGGGAAGAAGGCAGACATTACTGCTACTCCCTATAAAAACATACTGGATGAGATGAGGGGAGAAGGCAGACATTACTGCTACTCCCAATGGCAACACACTGGATGAGATGAAGGGAGAAGGCAGACATTACTGCTACTCCCAATGACTACACACTGGATGAGATGAGGGGAGAAGGCAGACATTACTGCTACTCCCAATGACTACACACTGGATGAGGTGAGGGGAGAAGGCAGACATTACTGCTACTCCCAATGTCTACACACTGGATAAGATGAGGGGAGAAGGCAGACATTACGACTGCTCCCAATGTCTACACACTGGATGAGATGAGGGGAGAAGGCAGACATTACTGCTACTCCCAATGGCAACACACTGGATGAGATGAGGGGAGAAGGCAGACATTACTGCTACTCCCAATGTCTACACACTGGATAAGATGAGGGGAGAAGGCAGACATTACTGCTACTCCCAATGGCAACACACTGGATAAGACGAGGGGAGAAGGCAGACATTACTGCTACTCCCTTTAGCAACATACTGGATGAGATGAGGGGAGAAGGCAGACATTACTGCTACTCCCTATAGCAACACACTGGATGAGATGAGGGGAGAAGGCAGACATTACTGCTACTCCCAATGACTACACACTGGATGAGATGAGGGGAGAAGGCAGACATTACTGCTACTCCCTATAGCAACACACTGGATGAGATGAGGGGAGAAGGCAGACATTACTGCTACTCCCAATGACAACACACTGGATAAGATGAGGGGAGAAGGCAGACATTACTGCTACTCCCAATGGCTACACACTGGATGAGATGAGGGGAGAAGGCAGACATTACTGCTACTCCCAATGACAACACACTGGATAAGATGAGGGGAGAAGGCAGACATTACTGCTACTCCCTATAGCAACATACTGGATGAGATGAGGGGAGAAGGCAGACATTACTGCTACTCCCTATAGCAACACACTGGATGAGATGAGGGGAGAAGGCAGACATTACTGCTACTCCCAATGACTACACACTGGATGAGATGAGGGGAGAAGGCAGACATTACTGCTACTCCCTATAGCAACACACTGGATGAGATGAGGGGAGAAGGCAGACATTACTGCTACTCCCAATGACAACACACTGGATGAGATGAGGGGAGAAGGCAGACATTACTGCTACTCCCTATAGCAACACACTGGATGAGATGAGGGGAGAAGGCAGACATTACTGCTACTCCCAATGACTACACACTGGATGAGATGAGGGGAGAAGGCAGACATTACTGCTACTCCCAATGACTACACACTGGATGAGATGAGGGGAGAAGGCAGACATTACTGCTACTCCCTATAGCAACACACTGGATGAGATGAGGGGAGAAGGCAGACATTACTGCTACTCCCTATAGCAACATACTGGATGAGATGAGGAGAGAAGGCAGACATTACTGCTACTCCCAATGGCAACACACTGGATACGATGAGGGGAGAAGGCAGACATTACTGCTACTCCCAATGACAACACACTGGATAAGATGAGGGGAGAAGGCAGACATTACTGCTACTCCCAATGGCTACACACTGGATGAGATGAGGGGAGAAGGCAGACATTACTGCTACTCCCAATGTCTACACACTTGATAAGATGAGGGGAGAAGGCAGACATTACTGCTACTCCCAATGACAGTTCTGGTTTAATCTTATTTTAATGTAACTTGGTTGAACTATACACAATTTCTTGTGATAAGTTGTCTCGTGGTCGATGGCGGCGAGGAGGATTATCAGGAATAACTTTGGAAGAGAGGGATCTGCCAAGAGGATTGGGGTGGGCTGGTTGTTTGGAGAAAAGATTCAGGAATCGGGATTTGTCTATATCATGGACAAAGTGTCCATGATATAGACATATATCAGTGTCTCGGTGGATAGTCAAGTATGAGACGTAGAAAGGAGCGTTGATGATTTTACCAAGGACTTTGGATTGGAAACGTTGGATAATGTTTATATTTGATGGGTTAGCTGATCCCCATAGCTCTATGCCGTATGTCCAAATATTGGTCTTATTATGGTCTTGTATATTGTCAGTTTGTTTTTCGTGTCATGTTGATTACATTGTAAATCAAAATAAAAAATTTGAACCTAGAGAAAATAAATCAAGAGAGATACAGTTCGGGAATGGCCTTCTAGCAGCGGATCTAACAGACGAGAAGAAGTAGTCCTCTACCGGCTGAGGATAGGCCATTCCCGGTTGACGCGCTCATACCTTATGACAGGACAAGGCAGACCAATATCCCAGTACTGCAATACAACACTTACTGTTAAACACTTACTGACAGACAGCAGACTCAGGCAAAACACTGACTTACCACAAAACATGAGTGAATTACTTTCAGATGACAGCAAAAATATTACAGACATCTTTAAATTCCTTTCAAACACAAAAACTTTGTATAAAATCTAGCTACACCCTTTTCTCCATTTTGCTTCCTTCTTTCCATTGTGCTTCCTTCTTTCTATTTTCCTTCCTTTTTTTCCTACTGACTTTTAGATGTAGAAATAAATATTACTGAGTGAGCCACTGAAACATCTACAAAGAATCTACAGTGAAATCTCCGAGTTATTACGTAAGAGAGCCTTTACTCACGACTTGTCGCAGTTTAATCAGCTGAGTTGCGAAAATAAAAAAATAATTCAATTGGAATATACAGTTCGGGAATGGCCTTCTAGCAGCAGATGTAACAGACGAGAAGGAGTCGTCCACTGCCGGCTAAGGATAGGCCATTCCCGGTTGACGCGCTCATACCTTATGACAGGACAAGGCAGACCAATCTGCCAATACTGCAATACAACACTTACTGACAGACAGCAGACTCAGGCTAAAGACTGACTTACCACCAAACAAGCATGAATTACTTTCAGATGACAGCAAACATATTACAGGCATATTCCAATCCCTTTCCAACATCAAAACTCTGGATTAAATCTAGCAACGCTTTTCTTTTTTTTACTTTTCTCCACCTGTTTCAATTGTTTATTTTTATTATATATATATATATATATATATATATATATATATATATATATATATATATGGTAATATAAATTTATTTTTTCCTTCCTTCTTTTATCTGTCTATTTATTTATTTTTTTTGCCTTTTCTCCCCCATTGTTTTCCCTTCCCCCTTTCTATTTCTAGAAGTAAATATCACTGAGTGAGACAGTGAAATATCAACAGAGAATTAAGTTACTTCTCTCAGCTGTTAAATACTATATACTTTACTTACGACTCGTACTTTTAGCACTTTCCTCCGAAGGAAAGTAGCTATTGAGGTTGGACTCATGACGGAATTTTTGAAGAATTTCTTCAAATCTTTATCGATCCTACCTAGTAGACACCGAAAATGACCCCCGTTAAAATTTTTATATATATATATATATATATATATATATATATATATATATATATATATATATATGTGTCTGTTAACACGATAGGGGCCAGAGTTTTTGTTTTTTCGTCACGAAACTTGGTATATAGCATTCAATTAGCAAACGATTGAACGAATTCGTTCACCACCAAAGTCGGTCCACCGGAAGGGGGGGTTTACCCCGAACCCAAAACACTAATTTGACTATGTCAGCCGTAATATTTGTTATATTTCAACGAAACTTGGTATTCGTAGTGGTAATATAGAGAGAAAAGTGAGATATAAAAATGAACTAAATCGGTTCATTAGAAGGGGGGGTTTACTCCAGACCCACAATACCAATTCGCCACTACCAGCCGTGATTTTTGGTATATTTCGATGAAACTCGGTATTCGTAGTGGTAATCCACAGGTAAATAACTGTTGTAAACATAAACTAAATCGGTTTATTAGGAGGGGGGGGTTTACTCCGGACCCACAATACCAATTCGCCACTACCAGCCGTGATTTTTGGTATATTTCGACGAAACTCGGTATTCGTAGTGGTAATCTACAGGTAAATATGTGTTGTAAAAATAAACTAAATCGGTTCATTAGAAGGCGAGGGGTTTACTCCGGATCCAAATTCCTAATATACACATACCGGTCGTAATTTCTGCTGTATTGTAAAGAAACGCGGTATACGTCGTGGGTAACTCATGAGAAAGAAGTGTTGTAAAAATGAGCTGAATCGGTCAATCGGAAAGCGGGGGTTTAATTTGTAATATATTTCAATAGAAAAGCCCGTCAGACGTAGGTTCACAAGCCGCCGCAAGGAGCGCTTTCTACCACTTGAGTGACTGTATCCTGTTCCTGCGTTAGATCAAAATACGATAATATGAGGTTTTTTGTATTTATTACGTAGTGTAATAGGTACCATGTGTAAACATAACTCTGGAAGCAAATTATTAATTGATCAGTTAGTCATTACAAATTTAAAAGAGAACTATTCATGTTTTTAGCACTTTCCTCCGAAGGAAAGTAGCTATTGAGGTTGGACTCATGACGGAATTTTTGAAAAATTTCTTCAAATCTTTATCGATCCTACCTAGTAGACACCGAAAATGACCCCCGTTAAAATTTATATATATCTATATATATATATATATATATATATATATATATATATATATATATATATATATATGCATATATACAGGGTGTCCCGTAAATGTCTAGTCATATTGTGGGAGGTAATAGAGGACCCTTCCTCTATTAGGGGAACAAAAAATTTGTTCCCCTGTTAGGGGAACAAAAAATATCATGTGACGATTTTCCGAATTCTCTCACATAAGGGAGAAAACGTCATTTTATTGTTTTTTCGAGACAAACGTGGTTTTTAGAAGAATAATCGTCGTAGCTCCGTCCCAGGTGGTTCTACTAGAAAGAAAGTGAAACCAATCGAAAGCTGATTAAATTTACTATAAGACTAGTTGATATTAACCGTAAAAATGAATGAATTTAAGTATGTCAATATTACCAAAAGAAAGCTTTTCTAAATTTCCTGACTTTTTCTTGATATTTCTTACCAGCATTACTCTACAATGGGCCGGACCTGAGATTTCCGGGTTTTAGGAAAACTTCTTCATTTAACCAGCTTTCCATTCATGTATCACAACCCTGTGTTATTGAAGTATTTGAACGGTTTAAGAACAATAGTTTTAAAAAAAAACATGGATCTGTGAAAAGAAAATTATATTTTTTTCTTCAGTTTATTCAAAAAGCTGAAGAAAGATATTTATTTTTATAAATGTTTACATAATTATTAAGTAAATATTTACTTAAAACAATAAAAAAAATTACTTCCACGAATATAAAAAAAAAAATTCCTAAAACAGTAAATAAATAAAATACACATTTATTTTGAATTTATTAATTCAGGTAACTAATACTGGGTCCAGGAGGCGGTCATTAATGAACCCCAACCATACATTAACTTCAAAAATTATTATTTTTACCTATATCACGCATTTGAACACATTTTTATAGGACTATGTACATCTTATTTATGAGGGATAGAATTTTTAAGTACCACATCAAAAACGCATGGGCTCACGAGAATCCCAAGAGTTTCACAAGCATAGCCATCAGTATCAATTCAAGGTAAAGCATTTGTTTTCTAAATAAATACCTGTAAAAATATGTTCAAATGCTTGATCTAGGTAAAAATAGTAATTTTTTAGGTTAATGTATGGTTGGGGTTCATTAATGGCCACCTCCTGGACCCATTATTAGTTACTGCAATTAACAAATTGTGTATTTTATTCATTTACTGTTTTAGAATTTTTTTTTATGTTCGTGGAAGTAATTTTTTTTATTGTTTTAAGTAAATATTTACTTAATAATTATGTAAACATTTATAAAAATAAATATCTTTCTTCAGCTTTTTGAATAAACTGAAGAAAAAAATATAATTTTCTTTTCACGGATCGATTTTTTTTTTTTAAACTTTTGTTCTTAAATCGTTCATTTGCTTCAATATCACAGGGTTGTGATACATGAATGGAAAGCTGGTTAAATGAAGAAGTTTTTCTAAAACCCGGAAATCTCAGATCCTGCCCATTGAGGAGTAACGCTGGAAAGAAATATCAATAAAATATCAGGAAATTTAGAATAGCTTTCTTTTGGTAAGATATACATACATACATTCATTTATTTTTACGTTTACTCTCAACTAGTCTTATAGTAAATTTACTCAGCTTTCGATTGGTTTCACTCCCTTTCTAGTAGTACTATCTGGGACGGAGCTACAAAGATAATTCTCTTAAAAACCACGTTTGTCTCGAAAAAACGACAAAACGACGTTTTCTCCCTTATGGGCGAGAATTCGGGAAATTGTCATAGAACATTTTTTGTTCCCCTAAGGGTCCTCTATCACCCCTCACAATATGACTAGACATTTACGGGACACCCTGTATATATATATATATATATATATATATATATATATATATATATATATATATATATATATGTGTCTGTTAACACGATAGCGGCCAGAGTTTTTGTTTTTTCGTCACGAAACTTGGTATATAGCATTCAATTAGCAAACGATTGAACGAGTTCGTTAACCACCAAAATCGGTCCACCGGAAGGGGGGGTTTACCCCGAACCCAAAACACTAATTTGACCATTTCAGCCGTAATATTTGTTATATTTCAACGAAACTTGGTATTCGTACTGGTAATATAGAGAGAAAAGTGAGCTATAAAAGAAACTAAATCGGTTCATAAGGAGGGGGGGGGGGGTTTACTCCGGACCGACAATACCAATTCGCCACTACCAGCCGTGATTTTTGGTATATTTCGATGAAACTCGGTATTCATAGTGGTAATCTACAGGTAAATATGTGTTGTAAAAATAAACTAAATCGGTTCATTAGGAGGGGGGGTTTACTCCAGACCCACAATACCAATTCGCCACTACCAACCGTGATTTTTGGTATATTTCGACGAAACTCGGTATTCGTACTGGTAATCTACAGGTAAATATGTGTTGTAAAAATAAACTAAATCGGTTCATTAGGAGGGGGGGTTTACTCATTACTAATATACTCATACTGGTCGTAATTTCTGCTGTATTGTAACGAAACGCGGTATACGTCGTGGGTAACTCATGAGAAAGAAGTGTTGTAAAAATGAGCTGAATCGGTCAATCGGAAAGGGGGGTTTACTTTGTAATATATTTCAATAGAAAAGCCAGCCAGACATAGGTTCACAAAGGCGCCGCAAGGAGCGCTAGAGGGACTGTATCCGGTTCCTGCGTTAGATCAAAATACAATAATATGAGGATTTTGTATTTATTACGTAGTGTAGTAGGTACCATGTGTAAACATAACTCTGGAAGCAAATTAATAATTTATCAGTTACTCATTACAAAATTAAAAGAGAACTATTCATGTTTTTATTTTATTTATGTAGGATATTTTAAGCAAATTGTTCTGGAAAGCAGTCTACACTACCCAAATTCTCAGGAAAGTGCTTAGTTATGCAGCCCCTGCGTGACGGACTTTTATTTTATTTATGTAGGATATTTTAAGCAAATTGTTCTGGAAAGCAATCTACACTACCCAAATTCTGAGGAAAGTGCTTAGTTATGCAGCTCCTGCCTGACGGACTTTTTATTTATTTTACTATTTAAAAAAAAAAAAAAATCAGTAACGTAACAGGCCACAAGGGCCCAGAGGGGCAGATACCGTAGAGGTATCTGATTCATGACCTCACGGCACACTAGGGAGATAGTGTGGGCAACACTTTGCTCCGGCCGCCTGATTTTCCCCTTGGCTGCTTCGACAGCTAGAGTCATTAGCACCCAAGGTACCCATTATTAATTAAATTAATAAAAGGCTGGGTGAGCCTAGGGACGATCTGGGACCCCAAATCCAACCCTCGAACGGCAGCACTAGAAGAAAAAATCTTTAGTGCGCGCTCGGGTTTTGAACCTGGTCCTCGCCCCATTTTACTATTTATCATTGACTATATTATTGACTTTCTTCTACTTACCTCAATTATTTATAGCCGCAGTTTCGTCGCCTGAGTTGCGATAAGCTTAATTAATAAAATATAAAATAAACTGAAAATATGTTGAATGAAAATGCCACTAACTTCTGGTGTTCTGATAGGTCTCCTTGACCAGCTTCCTGAACGGATTCTCCATGTAACCATGATGATATCCCGTTGACCAAGTCCTGACGTCCAAGACTCGGACTTTAGAATACTCCAGTACGTCGAGTATTGTCTGGGCTACTGGAGTCATGTCTGCTTCTGTAGAGTTCAGGTACAGGAAGGTGACCTGAGGAAAAACATTTACAGATTTTAGTAAGATTAGATATTGATAGTATTGCAGTTAAATTTTAAGGTGGAAATCTTATTGTTCATCCCAGATTATCATTATTTTTTTATTTCATTTTAGTTTTACGCTATTTTAGTGATTTATCTTGTTCAATATTGGTGATTAGTTGTCAGTAACTGATGTAATAATGTAGTCATGTTTTCTTTGTTGTAGTTATTTTTAGCACTTTCCTCCGAAGGAAAGTAGCTATTGAGGTTGCACTCATCGTAAACCACCAAAATCGGTCCAACGGAAGGGGGGGGGGTTTACCCCGGACCCAAAACACTTATTTGACCATGCCAGCCGTAGTTTTTGATATATTTCAGCGAAACTTGGTATTCGTAGTGGTAATCTACAGAGAAAAATGTGCTGTAAAAATAAACTAAATCAGTTTATTAGAAGGGGGGGGGTTTACTCAGAACCCAAATTACTAATATACTCATACCGGTCGCAATTTCTGCAGTATTGTAACTCGGTATATGGCGTGGGTAATTCATAAGAAAGAAGTGTTGTAAAAATGAGCTAAATTGGTCTATCGGAAAGGGGGGTTTACTTTGTACTATATTTCAATAGAATTAGCCTGCCAGAACTAGGTTCACAAAGTCGCCACTAGGAGCGCTTTCTACCACTAGGGGGAAGTGCCCCTACAGTCCTGTATATTCTTCCTGCGTCAGTTCAAAAAATGAAAATATGAAGTTTTTGTGTATTTATTAAAATCATGTTTTTATTTTATTTATATAGGATATTTTAAGAAAATTATTGAGGAATGCAATCTACACTACCCAAATTCTGAGGAAAGTGCTTAGTTATTCAGCTCCTGCGTGACGGACTTTTGATCTTTGTTCTTTGTTGTGTGGTAGATTCCCGAATCAACATCGAGTCGGTTTGTAATTTCTGTTTCTTAAATATTATTGCATAAATGTGTGTCTATTAGGCATTTCATAACTTTTTCAACTTATTGGCAACAATTGGGAAGTAATTCTCAGAGATCTTACGGTAATTTAAGATTTGTCATGAGAATACAATCTGTTAGAATATGTATCGTACTAGCAACACAAAATTTGCTCGTTAAAATGTCTGGGTTTACATGTATCAATCTATCTATTTATTATCCTATATATATATGTATATTAAAGAACCAAAATATTCACTAGAAACATATTTTTA
The DNA here is from genome assembly GCA_946811695.1 of Gonocerus acuteangulatus. NCBI lineage: Eukaryota > Metazoa > Arthropoda > Insecta > Hemiptera > Coreidae > Gonocerus > Gonocerus acuteangulatus. Next base: position 4,478,853 of record OX328131.1, on the reverse strand, counting down.
ATTCTTGTTACAATCCCAAAGAAAAAAAATGGATACCTACGATGAGAGACAAGTTGACGAAAGAGAGCTGTGCTGCCAAAATATTAATTTGAAATAAAAAGAGGCTAAGTTCTAGGCCCCTCCTAAAAAGAAAAAAAAGTTGCCTATGAAAGTAATATCATAGTATTGGGCCGCGTTTTAGGCCTTTGTCAAGAATCTAATACCGTCTCAATTATTTGTGCAGTTCCAACTTGGCGAGTTTCCGTTAAATGATGGCTGGTATAACGATCGGATTTATTATAACATTTCTGGCGTTTAGAGATTCAGACCCTTAGAGTAACGATTCATTGTTATTACAAAATCGATGATGTCTTAAAACGATCAGATTTGTATGAACTTTACAACAACAATTTGTAAGTTCCAGCGGCCTTCATTGAACGAAAACTGGCCAAGTTTGAAAGGCAAAAATAAGTAAGAGGGTAGGTATTATTTGGCTCTTGATTAGATATTAAAAATCTAAAAGCTCCATCATAGCTTTCATAGGTAAGCAAACTGTTTTTTGGAGAGGCCTAGAACTTGGCCTTTTTTTATGCTAGTTTTAGCCCGGTTCCTCCCTCCCCCATAGGGAGGAACCCTGCTTATAAGGTTGATACAATGAAACAATCCGGAAGTGCCGACAAGAAAATTTCGCGTTTCAGAACCCCTAGAGACCGAATATAACGGTGGTTCAAATTTGTATATATATATATATATATATATATATATATATATATATATATATTTGTCTGTTCGCTCATTTCTGGCTTCCCTGATGGACCGATTTTGATGAAATTTGGTACGAAAATCCGTCGTCCAATTTGAAAGGTCAAGTTCGTTAACCAGCAAAATCCGCCCACTGGAAGATGGCGTTTGGGGCGAAATTCGCGCAGAAAAAATCGTAACGCTTACGTTTTTGAGTTCATAAGCTTGTAAGTACTCTTTTTATAGGCTTCCTGGGCTAGGAAAACGAATGAAACCATTTTCAAGGCGATAGCTTTAACCGTTTTCGAGAAAATTGGAAAAATAGTTTTTGAATACCGTTTTTGGTTTGGGTACTTAGAATCATGGGATTCAGTTGAAACATTTTCTGCATGTTCTACTTTCATCAAAACTAATATGTTGAAATTTTGGTTACGTTTGGAGTTAAGGAAGGGTTAGAATAAAATATTTTATTAACAGACATAAAAAGTTTTGGTAACTTTGTTTACTTTCCTTAATATCTCGAAAAAGGTTGAGAATCGTGGTAAACGGAAGAATACCATTAAAAAGCTTACTAAATTCTCTACAAAAAAGGTTCTAATGAAAGTTTTGATTAGGCGATGTCAATCGGAGAAATAAGTGCTTAAAACTTTAAAGTAATTGATTTCGCTTATTCGAACTGTTCTTTTTGTCTGTATTTGATAATAAATCAGGTTAAGAAAAATAAGAAAAACAATTTAATGTTAGAGAGATTGTAAATAGCTACTTTAAGAGTAAATGTAACTTGTTTTAAAAGTTCAAGACAATAGGTTTTGGCTAATGGGCCTTTTTCCCTATCGGTCTTTCAAGACAAGTAATCAAGAACAAAATAATTATAAAAAATACTGGATGTATTGTGGAATTTTCGAATAAAGATATATATATATATATATATATATATATATATATATATATATATATATATATGAAATGTTAGAGATATGGATTTCCAAGATATAGCTTTTCAACTGCCTAGCGGGGTCCTTCCTAGGGAGGTTTGGCCGACCCATCCAGGTAAGATCGTAAATCAAGACCTTTCTAGAAATGTGGACCCAAAATAATAACAGCTTCTATTTTAATCATTCTAAATGAGTCTAGGGATAAGAACGGAACCGCGCTAAGATGATGGAGTTCCTGCGAGTCGGACTACCGTGGGCCTAAATATATCTATATTTATAGGTTACACTTCACTGTGATGTAATGTCACCTATCTGCATAGGCTGCTCTAGGCAAACATTTCTGGGGGGGGGCTAATTTAGTATGGACTTACCGCCGTGCCTGGGGGCCTAGAATCAAATTTTTATAACCAGGCACCTGTAAATCATTAAGGAAGTATTTGTTAACTAAGAACAATCATTAATTAGAACTTATGAATATTGATTTGTCTAAACACGTTTTTTTAAATAATTTAATGGAAAAAGATTGTGAATTTTAATTTTGGGGGCTTCGGAGACCCGGTAGCCGTTAGGGTTAAGGCGTGAGCACTTAACACTCCGTGCCAAAGGTCGTGGGTTCGATTCCCACTAGGGGGGTAGCTTTTCTTTCGAAAAAAGAAAAGGCATCACCCCTATCCTGGCTAGAAAGGGGTGGTAACCTGTAGAAAAATCATCCTAAAATTCGCAGTTAATAATAAATGGACGTTAAAATTGAAATAATTTTGGGGGCTATACCCACCCCTTTAGCCGCCACTACCTATCTGATGGAATAGTTTACTGGTAATATTTATTAACACTTTGATACCCTGATAAGATTATCTTCAGGTCCTTGCTATAGATAGCAGGACTGTCTGTTTCTATAAATGTCGCTAGAAGTGGATAGCTATTTAGGTTGAGCTGTAGAAGATTCTACTGCTGGATTTAGGATCTGCATCATTACACCTCCATTAGTTGGGAGCTTCTAGCTCTTCCGTGCCTCTTCCATAGCCACTTCTATAGCCACCTCAGATACTCTAGTCTTGAAGAGTTGGTCAGAAAAATATCTTTTGTTAGAAGAAAAAGTCCGTCACGCAGGAGCTGCATAACTAAGCACTTTCCTCAGAATTTCGGTAGTGTAGACTGCTTTCCAGAACAATTTGCTTAAAATATCCTACATAAATAAAATAAAAACATGAATAGTTCTCTTTTAATTTTGTAATGAGTAACTGATCAATTATTAATTTGCTTCCAGAGTTATGTTTACACATGGTACCTACTACACTACGTAATAAATACAAAACACCTCATATTATCGTATTTTGATCTAACGCAGGAACAGGATACAGTCCCTCTAGTGGTAGAAAGCGCTCCTTGCGGCGGCTTTGTGAACCTACGTCCGGCGGGCTTTTCTATTGAAATATATTACAAAGTAAACCCCCCTTTCCGATTGACCGATTCAGCTTATTTTTACAACACTTCTTTCTCATTAGTTACCCACGACGTATACCGCATTTCGTTACAATACACCAGAAATTACGACCGGTATGAGTATATTAGTAATTTGGGTCCGGATAAAACCCCCCTCCTAATGAACCGATTTAGTTTATTTTTACAACGCATATTTACCTGTAGATTGCCACTATGAATACCGAGGTTCGTCGAAATATACCAAAAATCACGGCTGGTAGTGTCGAATTGGTATTGTGGGTCCGGAGTAAACCCCCCCTCCTAATGAACCGATTTAGATTATTTTTACAACACATATTTACCTGTAGATTACCACTACGAATACCGAGTTTCGTCGAAATATACCAAACATCACGGCTGACATGGTCAAATTAGTGTTTTGGGTTCAGGGTAAACCCCCCCCCCCCCTTCCGGAGGACCGATTTTGGTGGTTAACGAACTCGTTCAATCGTTTGCTAATTGAATGCTATATACCAAGTTTCGTGACGAAAAAACAAAAACTCTGGCCGCTATCGTGTTAACAGACACACACACACACATATATATATATATAGATATATATGCATATATATATATATATATATATATATATATATATATATATATAAATTATATATAATTATATAACGGGGGTCATTTTCGGTGTCTACTAGGTAGGATCGATAAAGATTTGAAGACATTTTTCAAAAATTCCGTCATGAGTGCAACCTCAAAAGCTACTTTCCTTCGGAGGAAAGTGGTAAAGGCACCAAGTAAATAACTTCAATCTAGTTAAGGGGTAATACTACCTTGTAATTTTTTTTTTACCATTTTACTTTTATGGGCTAAAATTCTTTCTTAACTAATGAAAAATATCCAAGAGTGTTTATGTGAAGAGAAGGTTTTCAAATGAGCGAAAAATACCAATTTCCGAGTGTCCGATGCTGAGTGAACACAATACTGATTCGAAGATAATGTTTTTGAGCGAGCTTCGATTGGTCCCTTTCTAATTGTAAAGTTTTTTGTGGTCCTCCTTTAATACATTTCAAAATTAAAACCAATTTTAATAGAAAGTATGAAAAGAAAAATTAAATAGAAAAAATAAAAAAAACATAAAATTAAACTTTAAAGTTGTTTTCTCAAAACTATGTTAATCAAATCGGGCGATACTCTGGTGTCTTCAATTTTCACCCGATCAACTTAAATTTTTAATTGCAGCTTCCTAATGATATCTACTAGAAAAGCACGTAGGATTTTTAATTGCAGCTTCCTAATGATATCTACTAGAAAAGCACGTAGGATTTTTTTTTCTATTCATTGAATTATAACGATTGTATGACGGATTTTTTGATAGAAAATGAATAATTGTTCACCATTTTCGAAAAAATTAATATTTCTTAAAATCCTGCGTACTTTACTTGATTTTACCTTCAGTCAGACAAAGCGCCGTAATTTTTTTTCCGTAAAGAATTGAGAAAGATTTTTTTTCCCCGAATCCGGACGTCTGGCACCACTGTGCGCCCTACCTCTACGTCATTTGCGAATTTCTATTTCAATGAACAACAACCAAGGTGAATTTCTGATTGTCTCGTTCAGAATCAGGGAAAGCTTTTCCGGGAAGAACGGGAACTTATTAAGATGACACAGTTCCTGCTAGTTGGAATTTTGTTATATTGCTAAAAAAATCAGTCACTAGAACCAGTGTGTGTGTGTGTGTGCGCGCGCGCGTGTGAGTGGTTGCATACGGAGGCAAAATGCATTAGCATTTTATTTAGACAAAATTCGCTTTACCTTCGAGGGAAAATTGACACGCCCTTTTCCAATTTACATCAGCCCCTGGAAAATGCATAATTATTCAGGATGCAAATTTATTCGCACGTCCAGTGAGCGAATCCTCTCCTAATAAACCAATGCACCTCCCCGTAGGAAATCGTAAAGATTCTGATTGCATTTATGTTCATGAATATTTGAAAAAAAAACCTTGAAAAGAATAGAAAAATAGACAGATAGATGGACAGGTAGTAAACATAGTGGCAGATAGATAGATATATAGATAGACAGGCAGATAGACAGAAAGACAGATACATAGATAGATAGATTGACAGATAGATAGATAGATAGACAGACAGGCAGATAGACAAAAACACAGATAGATAGACAGATATATAAATAGATACACAAATAGATAGACTGACAGAAAGACAGATAGATAGAATGACAGATAAACATAGTGACAGAATGATTGGTAGATAGATAGATAGATAGACAGACAGGCAGATAAACGTAGAGACGAATAGATACATAGACTTACAGGCGGATAGGTGGAAAGACACATAGGTAGATAGATAGACGGAAAGGCAGATAAACAGAAAGACATACAGACAGGTAGATAGGTGGAAAGACAGATAGATATATTGATAGACAGGTAGATAAACAAATAGATAGACAGACGGATAAATATAGAGACAGATAGATAGACAGAAAGGCCGATAAACAGAAAGACAGACAGACAGGCAGACAGAAGGACATACAGGGGGATATTAAGAATTGGTGTCTAAAATGTCGGAATCCTATTCCGAAGGAGCAAAGTTGCTGGTTAAGAAACTCGTTCAATCCTTTGTTATGGTAATGTTATTTAATAACCTTTGTGACGACAAAACAAAAATTCTGCCTGCTATTGAGTGAAAAAAAACAACATATATGTGTATAAACTTATATATAAATCCATCATGGACATCTGGCGAACCAGGTAGTGTCGGACACATTTATATATATATATATATATTATTGGGGCAGGGTCTCTCGGATCACTGGAAAATATTTTTTCTGGGGTATAGTTCCAACCAGCAAAAAGATTTTTTTTTATTTATAGAAATATTTTTGTATTTATTAATGATGGGCATTAAACAAATTTCTTACGATTTTAGCTGTGTCGAGTAGAACTGCATGCTGGGATATTATTAAGTGTTCCTCTGACAATTTCAGATATTTGTTGGCACTAACTGTAGTATTCGGTATCAAACCATTGGTCGAAATAATAACTGCAGTAACTCTAGCGGAATCTAATTTATAGAGATCTTTTAACTCAATGGCCAAGTCTTGATATTTTCACAGCTTTTCGGCATATGCTTTCCGGATATTCTCATCATTCGGCAATGAGATATCAATTATATCAGGAGTCTTATTATGCTTGTCGATGATGAGAATATCTGGTTTATTATGGTGAACAGTTCGGTCCGTAATTATAGCTTCGTGTCAGTAGATTTTAGTTCCATCATTTTCTAGAAGTCATTGTGGGACGTAGCGATAATACGGTACCGTACTTTCCATAATGCCGAACCTTCCTGCTATTGCTTGATGGTATATCTTGGCAACATTGTTGTGTCTCATAAGGTAATCAGATCCCGCAAGAATTTCGCAGCCTGCCGTTACGTGTTGAATCGACTCCTTTTTACATAATCTGCACTTGTCTGAAATACTAATATCTTTTAAAACGTGTCGTCGGTAGGATCGTGTTGCAATTACTTGGTCCTGGATGGCTATTACGAAACCCTCAGTTTCCGAAAATAGCCGACCAGAAGTCAACCATGCTACCGACAACGTCGATCAAATAAACGACTGTAATATCGCCCGTGCAATTCTTTCGTTTGCCATTCAGAAAGGCGATCCAAGTCTGTCCTTAAATCCGGTTCATTAATTATCTTCAATTTCAAGGCTGTATAATTCTCGTCCAATTTAACGATTTCCTTAAAAAGGTGGCTCTCACTCGATCTCATACATTGTCGCAGATTACTTTCTTGAGATCTACATAAATGTTCAATTTATTATTATTATTTAATCATTTTATCAGGGATCATTTCAGGTTCCTAGTAGGATCGATTAAAACTGGAGAAATTATGCAAATATTCTATCAAGAGTGCAACCTCAAAAAGAGAAATGTGGAACAACTTCAGCTTAAAAAAATAAACACTAGCAGGCTTGAAGCCTTATAAATTCAAAGAATTTAAAGTTGCGAGAAAAATAACAATTTGTCAGAATTCCATGGCTGCCCTTTTAAAACAATTTATCTTCGAATTCTACAACCTCACATATTCCAGATGATTAATAACAGTTTTTCTCTTTTAGAATAAAAAAAAAAAAAAAAATAAAAAAAAAAAAGCTTTAAAGGTTTTTAATGTTGACGGAACCTTTTAAAAATGGAAGAACAACAATTCATTATGATCAAGGAGGGAGGGGGAGGAAATAGAGCTGGGATCATTAATATTTTCATGCTGAGAGATACTGGTAACAGATAATGATAAGAGATATTGTTGTGACTTATAATGTTTTAGATAATGATCTGTCTAGTAGGAAACGATCAAGGATAAATCACTCGTTATGCTTAAGACTTTTCGCTAAGCTGTCTTAGTGACAAGTGACAAGTACTCGTCTAGCTTGTAGGTGGACAAGTGCGTTTAGCACTGTCCGTCCAATAACTAACTTGTCACTGGTCGCTAAGCTGTCTTAATGACAAGTGACAAGTACTCGTCTAGCTTGTTGGTGGACAAGTGAGTTTAGCACTGTCCGTCCAATAACTAACTTGTCACTGGTCGCTAAGCTGTCTTAGTGACAAGTGACAAGTACTCGTCTAGCTTGTAGGTGGACAAGTGCGTTTAGCACTGTCCGTCCAATAACTAACTTGTCACTGGTCGCTAAGCTGTCTTAATGACAAGTGACAAGTACTCGTCTAGCTTGTTGGTGGACAAGTGAGTTTAGCACTGTCCGTCCAATAACTAACTTGTCACTGGTCGCTAAGCTGTCTTAATGACAAGTGACAAGTACTCATCTAGCTTGTTGGTGGACAAGTGCGTTTAGCACTGTCCGTCCAATAACTAACTTGTCACTGGTCGCTAAGCTGTCTTAATGACAAGTGACAAGTACTCGTCTAGCTTGTTGGTGGACAAGTGAGTTTAGCACTGTCCGTCCAATAACTAACTTGTCACTGGTCGCTAAGCTGTCTTAATGACAAGTGACAAGTACTCGTCTAGCTTGTAGGTGGACAAGTGCGTTCAGTACGGTCCGTCCTATAACTAACTTGTCACTTGTCGCTAAGCTGTCTTAGTGACAAGTGACAAGTACTCGTCTAGCTTGTTGGTGGACAAGTGAGTTTAGTACGGTCCGTCCTATAACTAACTTGTCACTGGTCGCTAAGCTGTCTTAATGACAAGTGACAAGTACTCGTCTAGCTTGTAGGTGGACAAGTGCGTTCAGTACGGTCCGTCCTATAACTAACTTGTCACTTGTCGCTAAGCTGTCTTAGTGACAAGTGACAAGTACTCGTCTAGCTTGTTGGTGGACAAGTGAGTTTAGTACGGTCCGTCCTATAACTAACTTGTCACTGGTCGCTAAGCTGTCTTAATGACAAGTGACAAGTACTCGTCTAGCTTGTTGGTGGACAAGTGCGTTCAGTACGGTCCGTCCTATTACTAACTTGTCACTAGTACTTGACCCTATCAGTAAGCTGTCTTAGCGAAAAGTGACAAGTATTTGTTCACACGTATTGGAAAAGTCTGTTCAGTACGGTCCGTCCTATAACTAACTTGTCACTTGTCGCTAAGCTGTCTTAATGACAAGTGACAAGTACTCGTCTAACTTATTGGTGGACAAGTGAGTTTAGCACAGTCCGTCCAATAACTAACTTGTCACTGGTCGCTAAGCTGTCTTAATGACAAGTGACAAGTACTCGTCTAGCTTGTTGGTAGACAAGTGAGTTTATTACGGTCCGTCCAATAACTAACTTGTAACTAGTACTTGACCCTATCAATAAGCTGTCTTAGCGAAAAGTGACAAGTATTTGTTCACACGTATTGGATAAGTCTGTTCAGTACGGTCCGTCCAATAATTAACTTGTCACTAAATAGTGATTTGGCTATTAACACGATTTTACAAGGTACGTAGTAGAATGGTGGTATAGGAGCTTACTTGTCGCTTAGTAAATAGAAACCCATTCCTATTCATTTGAACAACAGCGGGCTGAAAAAGACGATCTCCCCATGCTACTCCCGCACTGGTGCGGGCTGACAAATGTTAACTCAAATAACTGAATTCCTTGGGCCTTTTCGTTGTTATTCTAGTAGTTGGCCACTAGATAGTAGGTGATGTATAACTAGCTACTGTCTGTTCTATTAGGACTGAACTAACTAATGAGTAAAGGGACGAAGAGAAATACTAAATCAGCTCCACGTGCATGATTCACCAAAGGAATTCCGTTGAACCCGCACAACACCCGTGTATTGTAGTGTCAAAGGATTAACATCAGGCTGTACTGTATGAAATGCCAGTTTTGTTTACTTTGCGATTTAATCCTTTCCCTTTTTTATTTCATTATTTACAAACATCATTGTTATTCATATAGAATTAAAGCTCTTTTATTCCTATAATTTAATCAGTAACTTGCGTACTGTGTTGTGAGAACGATCCTCTGAGAAAAAAATAAAACTTAAATTATGACTTCAACGGAAATCCGTATTATTTTTCGTTATGAATTTAAGCTCGGTCATAGCGCTGCTGAGGCGTGTATGAACATTAACACGGCGTTCGGGGAGGGAACGGTGAATGAACGAACTGTTTACCGGTGGTTTTCCATGTTTCGAAGTGGAAATTTTGACCTTGACAACGAGGAGCAGAAGGCCAGAAACCAAGCTTGACAATGACCACCTGAAAGAAAGGATTGAAGCTTGTCCCTCAAAAAGCACTAGGGAATATGCCAAAGAACTCGGAGTAGGAGCCACGACAGTTTCCATCGAAGACATTTGAAGGAAATCGGCAGGTCCGAAACTGACATTTCATACGGTACAGCCTGATAGTATTTTCGTTTAGTCAACTTCTAGGCCATTCACACAAGGTTTTTGGATATCAGGACCTTGGAAGAGTGAGAGCGAATCAGAAAAATCAACTTTTTTTGATGCAGACAACAAGACACATCGCCTTGTTTCTTTGATTCCCCTTTAGTTCTCTCACAGGTTCTAGTTAAAGTGAATAGCACCATCATCTATGAAACATACAATGTCCTATTTCAAGGGCGTTTTCCAGGTCTGAAACTCCTCTCCTAGATTTTGTTACCCATAAATCATTCCTATAAATTATAATTAAAACATTAAATTTCAATTGCATACAACTTCAATCAGGTTTATGAATCAGCATTCCATAGAGCAAACATTCGCCTTTCCCTATCCTGAAGCACTTCTAGAACTTTGACTTGGATTTCCCAAACATCTGGATTTCGGGATTCGCCCTTTCTCTTCCATGGTCCTGATATGATCCCAACGGTAAATACTCACAGAAGTACTAAACATCTGTGAAGCTCCTGAAGGTTTGATTATGGCGGTTAATAGTTAATTATTAGATTATTATTATTTTTCTTGTTTTTTGGGGCTAACCGACGTCTAGGCCTCTAGCACCAAACTATCTACTGTGTATCACCGTTCCTACACACATGTGCAGCTGGGAATATTCTCAACGAGCCCTGAAATGGGAAAAATCTGCGGGACTCGAACCTACCATCTCCCGCATAAGAATCCAAGGCGTTAGCCATTAGACCAGGGGCAGACCCAATTATTGGAAATATCGCTGTTACTGATCCAGGATATGTTGTCAATATCCTTCAGACATATTTCTCTGTAGGCTTCAAGAAGACTAATGGTGTTTAGGTATCAAAGATATTCCTGGAGGTGAATAATGGTTTCCCTGAAGAGGCCTATCCTCACTCTAATCAATACAACTTTCTCACTACTTAATAATATACAAAATCTTGTATATGTATATATATATATATATATATATATATATATATATATATTTTCCACTTTTTCTTGTTTGTTTTTCTGGCAGGGGGTCGATAAAGCAGTACACTCTTTGTTCACATTAACCGCTTTATTTGTTATGTTTCGCCCGACATGTTTCGTGCCTTTTCGCACCTCTTCAGGGGCTTTCCTTATCAAGAAGTCCTCTCGTCATGTTGTCTAGCTTGAGTCAGGCGTAGTACTACGCACCTCTTCGGGAAGAGGTGCGAAAAGGCACGAAACATGTCGGGCGAAACATAACAAATAAAGCGGTTAATGTGAACAAAGAGTGTACTGCTTTATCGACCCCCTGCCAGAAAAACAAACAAGAAAAAGTGGAAAATATATATCGGGTCATCTTTCACAAGAATTAATATATATATATATATATATATATATATTTATATAGATAGATAGATAGATGTAAGGCCCTGCTTTCCCTTGGTCTTTGTTAAGTGAATGAATATGAGAGAAAAGGTTGGCTGTCCATCTCTGGAGATGTGACAACAACGAATCCGCAAACGTCTGGGTTGTTGGAACCGCACGGCTGATACGTAAGATTCCCGGAAGATTTAAGACCTGACCTGAGAGTTTCTCGTCCAGCCACGTGCTAAAGCAGGGGTGGGGTAAAAAGGGTATAAAAAGAGCTGGCTTACCTCCGAAGGTTCATTAGTTTAAGGCACATAGTTTTAGACACTAAATAGGCTTAAGACCCTCCTTTTGTAGGATAAGGTGTAAAAAGTACCCCCGGCACTAGGACCCAATCCGTTGGGCCTGGTGACCTCTATCTTAGGTATAAATAAAACATGGAGGGTGAGAAAAAAACAAAACAAAAAAAAACCGAAGGTTCAGAGTCCACGCCCGTTCCTGGGGTCTTGGCCGAGGTATTGATGAGAGGTAGGTCAGTTCCAAATATACTCTCTAATCTCCCCAAATGATATTATCTCATAACTCTATCTAGCTGTCTCTCTTTCACTCAACCTTTTCTCTCATCTTAGCGATGGTTTATGATATTTATCTATGTAATAGTAACCTCAGTGTAAATTATAGTTTTGAAAGGAATTTCCGATTCTCTATTTCCCCATTATCTATTCCTTTATATACCGTCCTTGCTAATCGGTCCCTGACATATATATATATAAATATATATATATATATATATATATATATATATATATATATATATAGGTATTTAGGTATTAGAAATTCTGAGGTGAGAATTCCAGATTAGTTGAAGGAATAAACAAACACGGAGATTGCACGTGTGAAAATGAAAGGCTTCATTAGGTATTGAATAGACGAGGAGAGGAGAAACATAGCCCGGACGGCTAAAGCTGTTTATAGTAGACACATATCTAGTGGATATAGCAGCTAGATATGCTAACAGAGGGCAGAATAGAGATATCATTTTACTGATTATTTATAATTTTATGTAGTCCAAGACCTGGTAACGCACTTTTCATGAAGTGTTTTATGCACCTTGAAATTTTACTATAATGTACCTATTATTTACTATAATTTCGAAGTAAATTGAAGAGCTAATGGAAAAATGAAAGCATATTGGGGCGTTAAACATTTTTGAGATTTTCGGAATAGGTTGAACTCATCAAAACAAGTTGCAAGAAGTATTTCGAGTGAATATTTAAATTAATTCAGGGTGATTTTGTTGAAGTAATACGCTGAAGTTTGTACCACCCAACAAGCACTTACACAAATCGCGGTATTTAATTTTTTATTAGCAAGGACGGGATTATTAGCAAGACCCATCTAGCATGTTGGATATAAACCCATCATCATGACCTAATAAAAAATTGTAGTTAGTTTTAGTGATATGTTATGTAAATATATTAACTATATTTCAAAAAGCAAGGCTCTAAATAATGTTTAGCAATTAATTCTTAACACAAACCTGTTAACTTTTGTCGTAAGCTCTTTTCAAACTTTTGTTGTATTTAGTACTATAAGTTACTGATAATTGTGAACATATAAATTTGTATTTTTTACTGTATCTTAAAAAAAAGAGCAAGTCGCCGTCGTTGCGAAGCTCGTAAAATAAATAAATAATTTTAACTCATGATAGCTCATGACTAAACAACGTTAGTACCTAGAATGAACTCGGATTAAAGTGTTTTGACGTGGGACATGTATTATCTGAACCAATACAGTAATCTAGACAGTGCAACAAATAAAGGCCTATTCTAATCCTTTCCATTCCGGTGTTATGATCGGATAAGCAGATACTGTAATAAAGGCCTACTCTAATCCTTTCCTTTCATTCCGGTGTTATGATCGGATAAGCAGATACTGCTACAAATAAAGACCTACTCTAATCCTTTCCTTTCTTTGTGGTGTTATGATCGGATAAGCAGATACTGCTACAAATAAAGACCTACTCTAATCCTTTCCATTCCGGTGTTATGATCGGATAAGCAGATACTGCTACAAATAAAGACCTACTCTAATCCTTTCCTTTCTTTGTGGTGTTATGATCGGATAAGCAGATACTGTAATAAAGGCCTACTCTAATCCTTTCCTTTCTTTGTGGTGTTATGATCGGATAAGCAGATACTGCTACAAATAAAGACCTACTCTAATCCTTTCCATTCCGGTGTTATGATCGGATAAGCAGATACTGCTACAAATAAAGACCTACTCTAATCCTTTCCATTCCGGTGTTATGATCGGATAAGCAGATACTGCTACAAATAAAGACCTACTCTAATCCTTTCCTTTCTTTGTGGTGTTATGATCGGATAAGCAGATACTGTAATAAAGGCCTACTCTAATCCTTTCCTTTCATTCCGGTGTTATGATCGGATAAGCAGATACTGCTACAAATAAAGACCTACTCTAATCCTTTCCTTTCTTTGTGGTGTTATGATCGGATAAGCAGATACTGTAATAAAGGCCTACTCTAATCCTTTCCTTTCATTCCGGTGTTATGATCGGATAAGCAGATACTGCTACAAATAAAGACCTACTCTAATCCTTTCCTTTCTTTGTGGTGTTATGATCGGATAAGCAGATACTGTAATAAAGGCCTACTCTAATCCTTTCCTTTCATTCCGGTGTTATGATCGGATAAGCAGATACTGCTACAAATAAAGACCTACTCTAATCCTTTCCTTTCTTTGTGGTGTTATGATCGGATAAGCAGATAAAGGCAGATGATTTTTGTTCTAATCTTTACTTTAACATGTCTAGTGTGACCTTCCTCATCTCGGAGGAAGGAATAAAAACGTACCTCGTAACTTATAACGTTGTAATGCGCTCGAATGTTTTTGTTGCCCAGTTTGACTGATGTGTGGCTTGGTTGACCATCGTAGAGCAGGGAAAAATTGTTGATAATTTTTTATCTCTCTTTTGAAATTATATATTAATTATTTAAAATAGAGTGTACTTTTGCCAAATTTCCATTATTCTGACTTTGGGCCTAAATTAACGGGAATAATCTTGAAATAGTCGGGAAAAGTATGCAGTTCCTAGATTATGTAGCTAATATAGTGTGAGAATCCCAAATTAAATAATCGAAAACGGTGCTTTTGAAAATTGAATTTTTTCCACTCTGTCACCACTGTGTGTCATACTATCATGAAAAAAAGGTTATACTATAGCCACAAGGTCGTACAACCGTGAAAACATATCTTATACCGTTGTATATTCCTTCACCAAGTTGTCAGGGGTTATTAACACCCCGTCTCATATCAACATGTTCCTGTCACCGAATTGTCATTCTAAACTACTGTACTATGATCCACTCTGTCACCACTGTGTGTCATACTATCATGAAAAAAAGGTTATACTATAGCCACAAGGTCGTACAACCGTGAAAACATATCTTATACAGTTGTATATTCCTTCACCAAGTTGTCAGGGGTTATTAACACCCCGTCTCATATCAACATGTTCCTGTCACCGAATTGTCATTCTAAACTACTGTACTATGATCCACTCTGTCACCACTGTGTGTCATACTATCATGAAAAAAAGGTTATACTATAGCCACAAGGTCGTACAACCGTGAAAACATATCTTATACCGTTGTATATTCCTTCACCAAGTTGTCAGGGGTTATTAACACCCCGTCTCATATCAACATGTTCCTGTCACCGAATTGTCATTCTAAACTACTGTACTATGATCCACTCTGTCACCACTGTGTGTCATACTATCATGAAAAAAAGGTTATACTATAGCCACAAGGTCGTACAACCGTGAAAACATATCTTATACAGTTGTATATTCCTTCACCAAGTTGTCAGGGGTTATTAACACCCCGTCTCATATCAACATGTTCCTGTCACCGAATTGTCATTCTAAACTACTGTACTATGATCCACTCTGTCACCACTGTGTGTCATACTATCATGAAAAAAAGGTTATACTATAGCCACAAGGTCGTACAACCGTGAAAACATATCTTATACCGTTGTATATTCCTTCACCAAGTTGTCAGGGGTTATTAACACCCCGTCTCATATCAACATGTTCCTGTCATCGAATTGTCATTCTGAACTACTGTACTATGATCCACTCCATTATTTCAGCCATCTTCCTCTCTGAGTTCTTATCGTAAGGTAAATATATAAGAGAGCCAATTGAAGAACATAACGCCATGAAATAGCCAATAGGATGTGAAATAAAAACAAACCCGATATAGATAAATGAAATAGCTTGTCTCTCCCCTTGTGAATATCGAAGCCATGAGAAACTGGTTATTCCTCTACCTTCTGTTTATAGAAGCAAGTATTCGATGCAAGTTCATGGAGAACCTTAGGGAAAACTTTATCGGAACCATTTATATGTACTGGAGAAGATAGAATAGGCAAAATTCTTTCCAATTCTTTTATATATATATATATATATATATATATATATATATAAGATAAGAGTGTACTGCACTAAACTAGGTTTTTAAAAAGGAATATATAGAGTACACCTTGAAGTCTGATAAGCAACTGCCTTTATTTCCTGACACGGTTCCTTTTATACCTGTCTAGACTGTTTACATCCCGGAGGTCTGATATCCTCCTAACAGCCCCTCCTCAGTTCCTGGCAAGCCAGGAACTACAAAAACACTAATAGGAGGTACAGGTTACAATAATAAAATAAAAAAATAGAAAAAACAAAGAAAGGGAAAAGACACAAAGAAAATAGAATTGCTAACCGATATACATAGAATATTTACGCACTAAAGATTTTGCCATGTTAACAAAAAAAAACAAAAACAGAAACATGAATTAAATTCAATATGCTTTAAGCCTGGAACACAAAGATAAATAAAATGATCACTTACAGAAATAAGGCTTCTATTGTCTGCCAAAACTAAAATAAAGAAAATCATAACTTAGAAATCTAACACTAATAATTAGACTGAATTAGTTCACTGCCACTGATTGATTTGGTCAAGAGATTCCTGGTTCTTCTGTAGGGTTACGTGGAGTTGTTTCTTCCGATAAGAGCGGCCTCTTGAGCTGCTCGACGTGACAGGATCTTCTCCGTCCTGGGTCTTCTACATCCTCCAAGGTGACTACGTTGTGTTCTCGTATAGTTACGACTCTGTATGGTCCATCATACAGAAATGGCATCTTCTTCCGATTTGAAGGAATACGTCTATAGACGATCTCACCAATACGCAGCGGGTGGGCTATATCTCGTAATTGGTTGTTTGTGCGTGTCACTCTCCTCCTCTTTTCCTCTTCAAGCCGACGTTTCGCTTCTTCCCTCGTTCTTTTCTGAATTTTGTGTATGTCGCGAATGGCATTATTTAGTTCGTGGTTTTCACTGGACTGTGGGACTGCTCGACGTAAGCATCCCATGCCGAAAAGGATTTCAAGAGGCGCAAAGCCTGTGGCTGCGTGGACCGAGTGATTGTAGGCTAATATAGCTCGTGCCATGCTGTCTCGATCATTGAGTGTTTTGCTGGTGGCTAAGATGCGAAGATGCTCCGTGAGGGTGCCGTGTAGGCGTTCGACTACTCCGCGGCCTTGAGGGTGTCCTGGAGTAGTGAGGTGTAATTTCGTGTCCCATGATGCTAACAACTCTCTAAGAAGGCGATTGTCAAACTCGCGGCCACAATCAGTGATGATGGTCGTAGGAGCGCCGTATACTTGTGCCCACTGGAGTAGAGCCATTCTGATTAGCTCTGCTGATTTCCGTTCCGCTGGAACCGCCATGGCGACCTTGCTGAAGCAATCAACAATCGTTACCCATTTTTGTCCGTTCCAAGTAAAGGTGTCCATCTGGATTGTTAGTAGGGGTTTGTCAGACGTTGGTGTGACCTCTTGTCTCGTATGTTCTGGTCGGCGTTGATATTTAACCTGTTGACACACCTTACAATGACTGATGACTTGATGGACAGTTTGGCGCATGGATTCCCAGACATAAGATCGTTTTAACGCTGCTAGGGTCTCTGCTTCACCTCGGTGATTTGTTTTACCTTGGTGATATGCCGTAGTGAGTTCCTTTTGTCTAGACTTGTCATTGACGCGTTCCCCAAGTCGAGTGCATCGGACAAACCCTCTATCGAGGCCAATGCGTTCATTTCTCCACAGCATAGCGACGCGGTTCCACAATGTCGCGTTGCCAATGTAAAGATGTGTTACTTTCCTTGCTGTGGATGCATCGTTTATGAGACGAATGATGGTTTCATCATTGACAGTAGCTTCTGTTCGTACCGTGCACTCTTTCACGCCGCGCTTCTGTCTTCCGAACAAAATCTGTGGTGTACCGGACGATACAGTTTTCCAAATTATATGTCTCTTGTGACTCACTACCAGCTCGTCAATTTCTGGCATGTCCGGGGGTCGTTCCATCGCAGACTCCGTTGACTCGCTCCGGCGATCTACTTCCTCTTCGTCTCCTGGGGTCCATTCTTGAAAGAATCTACGCAGGGATGGTTCAGGTTCCTCTTCGTCGGCAGATAACACATTAACTGGAAGTTCCCGTGAGAGCCAGTCAGCTACCACGTTGTCCTGTCCGGGGGTGTGAACTACTTGAAAGGAGTATTGTGCCAGCTGATGCTTCCACCTGGCAACTCGAGCAGAAGTTTCTTTTAGGGATGCTACCCACTGCAATGGCTTGTGGTCGGATTTTACTAGAAATCGGCGGCCAAAGACGTACGGTCTAAAATGATCCACTGCCCATACGATGGCGAGTAATTCTCTCTCCAGGGCGCTGTACCTTGATTCTGTGGGCGTTAATCTCCTGCTGCTAAACGCGATTGGCTGGTCTCCGTTTGGTCCGGACTGTGACAACACTGCTCCGAGCGCATACTCGCTAGCGTCTGTGGTAATGATGAACGGTCGTTTGAAGTCCGGGAAAGCTAGAAGAGGTGCTGCTTGTAGATGTTGAATGCATTCCCGAATGTCCGCCTTCATCTTGTCTGTAATCTGAAACCTCTCTCCTTTGCGAAGAAGCTGATTGAGTTGAGCGACTCTGTGGGCCATTGCCGGTATAAACCTCCTATAGTAATTAAGCACACCCAACGTTCTTCGTACTCCTTTCACGTCTTTGGGAACGGTCATTTGTTGAAGGGCTTCAATTTTTGTAGGATCGGGTCGTATCCCTTCTTCCGATATTAAGTGTCCTAAAAATTTTATTGACGCTTCTCCGAGCTTCGTCTTATTTGGGGATAATTTAAGGCCGAAGTCTCTTAACCTGTTGAAGACTTGCCGTAGATGATCCTTGTGCTCGTTTGATGACCTACTGAAAACTAAGAGGTCGTCCATGTAGACTTGTACGAAGTTTTCGCTAAGCCCACGCAGAAATTCGTCCATAAGTCTCTGGAAGGATGATGGCGCATTTTTCAAACCAAATGGCATCCTGGTGAAATGATAATGCCCGCGCTCGAACGAAAAGGCCGTTTTCTCTGCGTCTTTAGGGTGTAGTTTAATTTGGTGATATCCTGCTTTTAAATCGAGTGTGCTAAACACTTTGGCTCCGCGCAATCTATCGAGTATGTCTTCTAATCTAGGTAGAGGGTACTTTTCATCCACCGTTAGAGCATTGAGTTTCCTGTAATCGACTACAACTCTATATTTTCCAGATTCCCCGGCCTTCGGTACTGCCCAGAGTGGACTATTGTATGCTGATTTACTGGCGACAATGATTCCCTGTTCAAGTAGATTCTCGAGTTCTGACCGAATAACATCTTTCAACACGTGCGGGTAACGACGTCCTTTTACATTTACCACTCTGTCTTCTTTCAGGGGTATTTCGTGCACTGTTCGTCCTGTAACTCCTAGTGGTTGACCCTCTTGCCAGAAGATGTCCTTATACTCTCTCCGCAATTCTTCGAACTTGTTGGTCACTTTAGATACTGCCCCTAGTTGGCGGTTGTTTTGGGAGTTTTCACTATCCACGATGTATGCTCGTGAGCCTAGACGCACTTTCCAGGTTTTGCCGTTATGTTTCACTCTTCCCCCGACTCTCGCGACTAAGTCACATCCAACTATGCCTTCGTACCCCGTTGGCAAGCTTTTCACCACGTGGACCTTAAGATCTTCTCCTGGACTGCCCCATGGAGACAAGTTCCACCGTATTTCTCCTTCCACCACACAGCGGCCACCTAGTGTCGACAGCATGCAATGACATTCCCGTAGTTCCCCATCGTTCAGCTGTAAGGATTGCTGGCTGATTATCGTGCAGGAGCTCCCCGTGTCGACTAGCCAGCGGCGTCCTCCCTCCTCAATGATCGGCAACCGTCCTCTCCTCTTTTTGTTGCGCCCGATGTTGTTGATTTGCTCTTGGTTGCCGCTCTGCTCACACTTTTCTCATTGGGTTTTGGACTCCGCTCGTCGGTCTGGTTTCCCACGGCTCGACCATCTTTTCCAACTAGTTGCTGACGATGCACTGCTTTCGCTGCCCGAGTCTGACGAATAATTTTCTCCTCGTATCGCATTAGCGAAAGTACGCTTTACTTGTTGCGCATTGATTTCCATCGGTTCGCCTTTGTCGCTGTTTCGCCTTTTGATGTATGGACAGTTCCGGGCGACGTGCCCACCGATTCCACACTCAAAGCACTTTGTTTTCTCGCACTGGGCTGCGAGGTGCTTGGAGCTTCCGCACTCGTAACAACGTTTTTCTTGAATGCGCCGAGGCTTCCTGTCGTTTCTTTTCTCAGCTTGGTCTCGCCTACCGTCTCTTCTGTCATTTCCTCTCCATTCCCGTGGTCGTCCTCCAGATCTTCTAGACCGACGAGGTTCGGCGAGCGTCCACATTCCACCTCCTTCGTTGACTTCCTCCTCGGCGTGTCTTTCGTCTTCGTCCATTAATTCTTGTGCGCATTCTACAAACGTTTTTTCAGTTGCGACATTCTTGGCTGTCTCCTTCCTCAGTTGTACCTTTAGGATCGACCCAATGAACTTGAGTTGTTTTTCGGCTTCATCGGCGGTTTCTTTTTCACTCAGTTTGTCCGCAATTTTTGCATACCATTCCAGTAATTTCATTGCGTAGTTTCTTATGGACTGGTTCGGTCGTTTTGTTTCCCTGAACATTCGGATCAGATCATCTTCGACTGCCCATCTTCCTCCTCCATAGGCTTTTTTCAATCTTTCCTTCACGGTCGACCATGGTGTGTCTTCGTCGCTTTGGATAAGGTTAAGGACACGCCTATTGATGCGGTTCACTAAAGCCGCTCGGAGTGCAGGTACTTCCGCAGCATCTAACCAACCTACTTTTTCTTTATCGGTGATGGCCTTATTAACTCTGTCTCCTGCTTTTAAGAAATGATTTAAATCACCAACCTCTCCTGTGAACTTTTCTACTTCCGAGATTGCTGTCCGCATATCGTGGGCGTTAGAGGTTTGAATCTTGATCCACGTGAGAGCTGTGGTCGGATCCATGTGAACCGCGCCTTGGTCTTGCGCCATTCTTCTATTATTAAGTCTATCTTGTAAAGAGACACGTGATGAACGCTGGTTTTTTTTCATCCACTATTTTTTTTTTCGCCGCACTGTACGCGCACCGTACCGGTAGCGAACTCGGAACTCCGCGAACTTCCCGGGTTTCGGCACCAGATAAGAGTGTACTGCACTAAACTAGGTTTTTAAAAAGGAATATATAGAGTACACCTTGAAGTCTGATAAGCAACTGCCTTTATTTCCTGACACGGTTCCTTTTATACCTGTCTAGACTGTTTACATCCCGGAGGTCTGATATCCTCCTAACATATATATATATGTATATATATATATATATATATATATATATATATATATATATATGTGTGTGTATGTGTACATACAAAATCAATATTAAAATACAAAAATTTAAATATTAATAATGGATTCGGGGTTCCAGACTGTCTAGGCTCAGCATTTAATGAATTCTTTAATGAATACCTGTTGTAAAGTGAAAAAAACTGGTGGCCGGAGCATAGTACTAACCACACTATCTCTATAGTGTGCTGTGTGGTCCAGGTTCCTCTAGAGTATCTAATACTCTGGGCCCTTGGAGGACTGATCATATATTTTTTTTTATGGCATTCTGCCATTTTTAAGTCGAATCATTTCACTGACCCATTCTTAGAGTTGTGGTTCGCCCAATCTAATCTTTCTGGACATCTTATACAGGTGTTTTCTTGGAGCCCAATATCCACAAGTGTAACAACCCTTCGCTTCTTGCTCTGCCCATCCTCCGTCCATCACTAGATTTATCATCTCACACACATCCACCCATTTCCTATTCTATCCACTACGAGAATCCTCGAAACAAGGAGGTACAGCTCAGAGAGATGGATGACCTGTCAGTGGGTTCTAGTCCGTTACATTAGTCACCTCGTCTGCTCTAATGACTAACCGGAAAGTGTATGTAGCAGGATATTATACCACAGTAATTACTAAAAGGAGCTAATGTTTAGCAGCATATCCTTCTATAGCTGCTACACCAACTATAGTTTTAGAATGCTTTAGATATTTTTAGCTATCTTAAATCATGAAAGGATTTTTGAAACATTTCTTCAAATCACCTACCTACTAGATACCGAAAATAACCTTCGTAAATATATATATACATATATATATATATATATATATATATATATATATATATATATATATATAAGTAAAAATGTAATGGTTGGGATTCGGCTAAATAAACCTCAATATGATTTTGTTTTAAAAAATCTATATTTCGGACGTTTCGGCTACTCATTGGTAGCCTTCGTCAGCTAAAATGACAAAAAAAGAAATTAATACAAAAACAAAAAAAATTATAATTGTGATAGGTAACAGAGCTATAGATACAATTAACTTATAAAAGAACATATCGTCTTAAATTCTTAGAATGAAAAAGTGAATAGGTACAATAATTGATTTTAATAGTAATTAGTAACTTTAATTGATTTTACAAAGAAATAAGAAGCTACATACCAATGACAAATACAGTAGCTAATAGTAACATTAATTAATTTTACAAAGAAATAAGATACTACACACCAATAGAAATGCCGAGCGGCAGAGGAAGACCAAGGTTGGCAATTAAGTAACCATTGTAGAGTGTCTAAGGAGAAAAAGAAATCTACTGGGGTATAAGTAAGTGGAAACAGGAGGTGGTGGGGGAAATGTCGGTAAGGATCAAAAAGCATGTTTATGACATGTCGGTAAGGATCAAAAGGCATGTTTATGACATATTTATGACAGGAAAGGAGAAAAAGGTGTTAATGGAAGGATACACAAGGGGCATGGTAAAAATCTAGGTGGGAGGTCGGGAGAGTATTTGGAAAATATTAGCGTACATAGGAGAAATGCCTTGTTGGTCAGTTTTGTAGTTTATATTGTTTTTGTTTAAGTTTATCTGTACACATTCCGAGATCTGTAGTCTTTTTTTGTTTCGTTGTGTAGCAAGAATTTTCGTGTCGTCGAAGTTAAAAGTGTGTTTTTGTGTAATGGCGTGTTTTGCAAGTGCAGATTTATCTATTTCTTTATTAGTGATGGTTCGTTTATGTTGTGTAAGACGTGAGTGAATGTCATTTATGGTTTCTCCTATGTATACACCATTACAGGAAGGGGTTTGACAAGGGACTTGGTAAACACAACGGGTGGTTTGTTCAAAAGGGATGGGATCTTTGAGTTTGGTATAGAGGGTTTTGAGTTTGTTGGTAGTTTTCAAACCAAAATTTAGGGAAGGGTAGGATTTTTTTATTGTCTTTGTAAGTTTATCAGTCAGTCCAGGTGTAAATGGTAGAGATCGGAACATTTGGGAGTTAGGGAAGAATTGGGAGAGACAGTGTTGGGAGGTTGGGATTTTGCTATTTTAGCAAGGGATTTTATGAGGTTGGGGGGAAATTGGTTGCGTGCCAATATATCTGAGGCGATATTAATATTTTTATTGTGGAAGGAAGCATGGGATAGAGAGAGGACTCGGCGGAGGAGATTTCTGGCTACATTAATCTTGAGGTGGTAAGATCGTCTACGTATTTGCAGATGAATGAGATGTCATGGGGAAACTGTGGGACGAGGGAGTTGAGAAGATCGTTGAGAAGGATTGAGGATAAATCGGGTGCAAGACAGTTAATAAAAAAAAATCCTTTGACCTAATTTCTAAATTATCCAACCTAACCATTCCCCACGGCCACATTTTAGTTTCCATTGATGCCACATCCTTATTCACTAACGTCCCACTAGCCAAAACGCTAGAAATATTCCTTTGATTTGTTTATAGAAAGTCTAAAACTTTGTGTTAACAGCGGTTTTTTTAAATATGATGGGAAATTCTATAAACAAATTGAAGGTCTAGCCATGGGTAACTATCTTGCACCCGATTTATCCTCAATCCTTCTCAACGATCTTCTCAACTCCCTCGTCCCACAGTTTCCCCATGACATCTCATTCATCTGCAAATACGTAGACGATCTTTTGCTGATGATTAACCCAAACAGACTAACAGACATACTTACCTGTTTCAATTCCTTTTACCCTAGGCTTCAATTTACCGTCGAAATAGAACAGGACAGACAGCTCCCATACTTGGACATCTTACTAATTAGACAGACTGACGGTACTATTATTACTGACTGGTACACCAAACCCACGTACTCGGGACGGTTACTTAATTTTCATTCATCCCATCCTTACCACCTCAAGATTAATGTAGCCAGAAATCTCCTCCGCCGAGTCCTCTCTCTATCCCATGCTTCCTTCCACAATAAAAATATTAATATCGCCTCAGATATATTGGCACGCAACCAATTTCCCCCCAACCTCATAAAATCCCTTGCTAAAATAGCAAAATCCCAACCTCCCAACACTGTCTCTCCCAATTCTTCCCTAACTCCCAAATGTTCCGATCTCTACCATTTACACCTGGACTGACTGATAAACTTACAAAGACAATAAAAAAATCCTACCCTTCCCTAAATTTTGGTTTGAAAACTACCAACAAACTCAAAACCCTCTATACCAAACTCAAAGATCCCATCCCTTTTGAACAAACCACCCGTTGTGTTTACCAAGTCCCTTGTCAAACCCCTTCCTGTAATGGTGTATACATAGGAGAAACCATAAATGACATTCACTCACTTCTTACACAACATAAACGAACCATCACTAATAAAGAAATAGATAAATCTGCACTTGCAAAACACGCCATTACACAAAAACACACTTTTAACTTCGACGACACGAAAATTCTTGCTACACAACGAAACAAAAAAAGACTACAGATCTCGGAATGTGTACACATAAACTTAAACAAAAACAATATAAACTACAAAACTGACCAACAAGGCATTTCTCCTATGTACGCTAATATTTTCCAAATACTCTTCCGACCTCCCACCTAGATTTTTACCATGCCCCTTGTGTATCCTTCCATTAACACCTTTTTCTCCTTTCCTGTCATAAATATGTCATAAACATGCCTTTTGATCCTTACCGACATGTCATAAACATGCTTTTTGATCCTTACCGACATGTCATAAACATGCTTTTTGATCCTTACCGACATTTCCCCCACCACCTCCTGTTTCCACTTACTTATACCCCAGTAGATTTCTTTTTCTCCTTAGACACTCTACAATGGTTACTTAATTGCCAACCTTGGTCTTCCTCTGCCGCTCGGCATTTCTATGCCACATGAAAGAACATGTGTGTAGTATCTTATTTCTTTGTAAAATTAATTAATGTTACTATTAGCTACTATATTTGTCATTGGTATGTAGCTTCTTATTTCTTTGTAAAATCAATTAAAGTTACTAATTACTATTAAAATCAATTATTGTACCTATTCACTTTTTCATTCTAAGAATTTAAGACGATATGTTCTTTTATAAGTTAATTGTATTTATAGTTCTGTTACCTATCACAATTATAATTTTTTTTGTTTTTGTATTAATTTCTTTTTTTGTCATTTTAGCTGACGAAGGCTACCAATGAGTAGCCGAAACGTCCGAAATATAGATTTTTTAAAACAAAATCATATTGAGGTTTATTTAGCCGAATCCCAACCATTCCATCTTTACTTATCACCTCGACGGCTAACTATCTAATCATCATGATATATATATATATATATATATATATATATATATATATATATATATAGTTTAACATTGATGAGGCAGAGGGGCTTGCAGCAGCCGATTCTGTGCACGTACGTGCGAGAGAATGTCTTGCCCCAAAAAAAAGAAGGTTCTAACTTTAAACTGTGTTTTAGCCACCTTTCACTGGTTTTATAATTGACAAAGTCTACTTGTTCTTCAAGTAAATGTTGTCTTGTTTCAATGCTGCAATTTGAAATTAGACATCTTAAACAGTTATTTAGTTATTGATCTATTCAACGAAAATCGTGGTTACCCTAAAAAAAAACACAAAAAAACAAAAAACAACACAAAATTAAAATTTCCTCCCTCCCTGTTGGGAATTAACACTTAGCCCAAAGAACATTTGTGTTCCACTTGGTGCCTACTATCACCTCCTTAAGTATTCGTCATCACTTACCTTACACCCTGTATATATATATATATATATATATATATATATATATATATATATATACGATACAAGTTTACACGATACCCGCAAGAGTTTTTTTTTTATATAGCATCGAAATATATATATATAGCATTTCCTTTGCAAAAGATTGAGGGAAATTGTTAACTAGGAAAATACCGGTCGTAATTTTTCGTATATTGGAATGAAACTTCGTAAATCTCTAGGGCATCTAAATAGAAAAAGTCTTATAAAAATAAGCTATATCACTCTATTTGGAAGAATATGAAAATTATTGGTTAATTTTCATTTTTCTCTAAAAGAGCTTTAAAACTGATTTTATGCGATTTTTCAAGTGAAAATATCTGATTTAGGATAGCAAAAGTGAAAAAATAAATGTCCCATTTAGATATGAATACTATTATCATTGTAAACACAAGTGTCTTGGAGTTAAAAACCAGACCGCTCACTGTTGACAAGCAAAGAGATCAGAGGCCACATTTTCCCCAACAAGTAAGTCTAGTTTATTAATAAGCTTCTAAACAGCTGTTTGTGTGATAGTGAAGGGCTACAAGGTAATCTACCAGCATGAGCATCCATTTAAATAGTAAATATTAATATTTAAGTAATAATTAAACATTTAAATATAAGAAAATAGTACATGCCTTGCACGCGTCAAAGTGTACATAATTTGCAAGATTAGGCTAGATTAAGTACGAATTCAAGCAAAACATGTTCTCTGGAATATTGGGAGTTGATGCATAATTATTTTGTAATCAACCTCATCCAACATTTTAAACAACATAAATTTTTAGATTATTTTCCACGTATTTCTGACCTTTATTTACGTATAATTATTTATTCTTTATACTATATGGCCCAGGTCAAAAGAATAGTACTCCAATTTTCTGTGTACTATTTTATGGTTGGCACGCCCTACACGTTTCGTGGCCTTTATGCCACTTCCTCAGGGGCCATTAAATCCCTGTGTGTGGTTAGCTCGCCATCCATACTAATACTACATATACTAATAGTATGGATGGCGAGCTAACCACACACGGGGATGCAATGGCCCCTGAGGAGGTGGCATAAAGGCCACGAAACATGTAGGGCGTACAAAAAATAAAATAGTACAAAGAAAATTGGAGTAATATTCTTTTGACTTGGGCCATATAGTATAAAGAATAAATAAGTTTTTAGGTACTCGCGTGATTCCACGAAAAGAGCTGTTTGACGTTTGGTGGACGAAACTAATAGTCAGACAAAAACGCCGGCGTTTCGGAATATGTTTTTAACAAATTTACTGTGGATGGTGAAGAGAGAAGTGATTTTGATCAAATCGCAAAAATTGGAAAGCTTTGCTCGTCCAAATTCAATCTTTAATGACGCCAATTGTTCACTAATTATCTATTTTTAGTGTTTCATTCGATTACAAAAGTAACCATGAGTGATCGGAATTTTGCTCTTCTAAATCGGTCATTTGCCCCACTGTGTGTCGGTGCGTGGATGGGTGACCCCAGGGCTTTTTGTTGCTATTGTCATCTATTGCTTATACGGCGATTAATATAAAATATGTTGATATGCTGAATGAAAAAGTATAAAAGAGCTTTCTGATTTAAAAAAGGATCATAATTATCAAAATTATATAATCAACTTTTCTTCAACTAGAACCCTAATGTTAATTAATCGCGTGTTTACTGTTGGAGCCATTTATTAAGTTTAATGTTCTTTCTAAGAACTGCTATTGGAATTACTCAGTTATACTCCCAATAAAACCTTCCTTCAAGGACTTCATAATACCTTCAGCCTTTTAACGGCGTATAAAATGAAAGATAATTCAATCGGAATTGTTAAGTAAATAACTCTCTCTCTCTCTCTCTCTCTCTCTCTCTTTCTCTCTCTCTCTCTCTCTCTCTCTATATATATATATATATATATATATATATATATATATATATAATCTGTATACATATATATTTATTGATTGGATTTTTGGATGCTTTTATAATCTATCATGAACCTTTACTCATCACTATATAAAGTTAATCATGAATTCTAGGAGAGAAATTTCCCATCTGAATATTAGGGCGTGGTAATTATTTTTTTTTTTGTTGTTTTAAATGTGTGCCCCGTGTTAGCTATTTTTGCCAATAATTTTTATCTTTGCATTATTGGAAAATGAAAACAATATCTGCAAAACCGTTTCAGCTGATCATATACTTGCACAATAGTATTCATGAAAATTGCTTAACGAACCAATAACCTGCTCATGACTTCCCGCCAAAATGCCAGCTATTACGAACACCAGCTGTTCAGGACTTGCCGCCAAAAAGCGGGTCACAAAGAACACCAGCTGCCGGTCATTAACACCACCTGTATTTCAGTTGTTATTAGTCCTCTTACAATGCCACCTGTATGAATTGGAAACAATACAATTATATAGGTTGTGCCTACTGGCGAAAATTGAAAATCGTGGAACACACTTTGAATGTATATATTGATTCAAGTAACAGGTGGAAGTAATGGCATCAAGTATCGGGCAACACAACAGTAATGGCATCAAGTATCGGGCAACACAACAGTAATGGCTTCAAGTATCGGGCAACACAACAGTAATGGCATCAAGTATCGGGCAACACAACAGTAATGGCATCAAGTATCGGGCAACACAACAGTAATGGCATCAAGTACCGGGCAACACAACAGTAATGGCATCAAGTATCGGGCAACACAACAGTAATGGCATCAAGTATCGGGCAACACAACAGTAATGGCATCAAAAACCGGGCAACACAACAGTAATGGCATCAAGTACCGGGCATTACAACAGTAATGGCATCAAGTATCGGGCAACACAACAGTAATGGCATCAAGTACCGGGCAACACAACAGCAATGGCATCAAGTACCGGGCAACACAACAGTAATGGCATCAAGTATCGGGCAACACAACAGTAATGGCATCAAGTATCGGGCAACACAACAGTAATGTCATCAAGTACCGGGCAACACAACAGTAATGGCATCAAGTATCGGGCAACACAACAATAATGGCATCAAGTACCGGGCAACACAACAGTAATGGCATCAAGTATCGGGCAACACAACAGTAATGGCATCAAGTATCGGGCAACACAACAGTAATGGCTTCAAGTATCGGGCAACACAACAGTAATGGCATCAAGTATCGGGCAACAGAACAGTAATGGCATCAAGTATCGGGCAACACAACAGTAATGGCATCAAGTATCGGGCAACACAACAGTAATGGCATCAAGTATCGGGCAACACAACAGTAATGGCATCAAGTATCGGGCAACACAACAGTAATGGCATCAAGTATCGGGCAACACAACAGTAATGGCTTCAAGTATCGGGCAAAACAACAGTAATGGCATCAAGTACCGGGCAAAACAACAGTAATGGCATCAAGTATCGGGCAACACAACAGTAATGGCTTCAAGTATCGGGCAAAACAACAGTAATGGCATCAAGTATCGGGCAACACAACAGTAATGGCTTTAAGTATCGGGCAAAACAACAGTAATGGCATCAAGTATCGGGCAACACAACAGTAATGGCATCAAGTACCGGGCAACACAACAGTAATGGCATCAAGTACCGGGCAACACAACAGTAATGGCTTCAAGTACCGGGCAACACAACAGGTCTGTGATAGCTAAGGTAGTTAAGAGAATGTTTCGAATTAATCGATACTGCGTGGGAAATCGATGTAGGATACGCCACTAGTAGTCGATAAAGCTGGATTCATCTTCAGCTGTAGTCCGAAGGTTTCACCCAAAAAGTGAACAAATCGCCAGTTTCCAGATTTATAGAGATCCAAGTCGAAATTATAGGAATGGTGAGGTATTCTCGACAACTTTGAAAGTACCTGCTGATTTTAATGTATAGACCATCTGATTCATTTGCAAGAAATCTTCCAGACCACCACTGATGGTGCCCGGGGTATGTAGGCGGTAACGAGTTAGGCTACCCCTATGTTGGACCCGATCCGATCCGATAGCCACCGACTGTTGGAAGAAAAACTGACACAAGCATCTCAATGGAGGTGCCTACATTGGTCCTGACCCGACCCGATCCGACGGCCAGCTATTCTAGGCCGTTCAAACTTGTTTGTTTCTTGAGCGATATCGGACGACGGACGCGAAGTGGCAACAAACCACATGTTTTGTTTCACAAAGTTCTCCACCCTCTACCTATTAACCGATTTCAATGCAATTTTTTAAAATGAAAGCTAATAACATTTACAACAACCTAACCTTCCAATGTTTATAATAACCCATTGTTTATAACCTTCTAGCTATCTTTCTGATTAATAATCGTCTTATTAAGAATTTTAAAATATGAATACTAATTCATCTCTTATCGTAGCGTAACAGTTAAAAATTAACGACCGAAATCTGACAATTTCTACCTTCATATACTTCCAGAAGATTGATTGGCCTCTCAACTCCTCCTTCAAACCTCCAACATTCG
Source organism: Gonocerus acuteangulatus (assembly GCA_946811695.1). Taxonomy (NCBI): domain Eukaryota; kingdom Metazoa; phylum Arthropoda; class Insecta; order Hemiptera; family Coreidae; genus Gonocerus; species Gonocerus acuteangulatus. Next base: position 4,448,491 of record OX328131.1, on the reverse strand, counting down.
ACCTACGAAGGTTTATATGTTTATTATGCTTAGGTGGTATTTCTTAAATTAATCACTCATTTTCACTTCACTACGAGTTCATTACTGACGAGCTGTGACTAAATCTCACAGACCATCCTTCTGCCATGGGGCAGGCCATCCTTCCAGTCTTCAGAAATGTTCTCTTCTTGAAACGGGACAGTTCTCAATCTTCTCAATAGGTATGTTACTATGACACTTGAAAAAATAGAATAAGGGGAAAAAAATTAGGAAATAAAAGAGTACCAGTTGTCAAAAAAAAAAAGAAAAAAAAAAAAAAAAAAAAAAAAAAAAAAAAAAAAAAAAGAAAAACTCATGAGCATGCGGTGAGTAATTTGTGTAGCTATCTGCACGGTAGGGCGATGACGACCGTGGGGTTCTTTGGCCCAAAAATGCCACAAACAAACAAACAAACAAACATATATATATATATATATATATATATATATATATATATATATATATATGTGTGTGTATAATCTACTCTTGGTGTATTTACCTGAGTCCAGTTGAAGGCGAGGAGCACCGAAGCTACAGACTTCGAGATCTGTGTATCCGGTGGCCTGGTACGTGCAAATGTAGGGAACTGTCGTTTGTCGCTCGTCTCGTAGTGGGTACAGAACTGTAACACAACAAAAACAAACATTATAAAGGTATTTTATTAACAAAAATAAACCAAAAATATTTTGTACAGAGAAACAGATACGCTAAGTATTTCCATGCATTCCTTGATAATAAACTGTCTTTGTTAATGGAAAAAGTCCTTTTGGCACAGAGATCGGGAAGCTGGTTCCAATTCGATGGTTGTCCAGCTCACTACAGGTGGGCCGTCCGAAATTGGTTGGACACTAACTATCCATGGCGTTGGATTGGACCTGGAGGGCCGGTATCTTGGCCGGCTCCATCTTAAAGATTTGGCCGGCATGGGGACACATTAAAGATTTGGTCTACAGAGAGTCCATGTGACAAAAGAGGAAGTTAACAGTATTACATCTATCATCCATATTATGTTGAAATGGTTAGGGGCATCAATATTAAGTAGCATACAGAGAACTTAACTATAGCTGCTATATGTTGGATATTATGTTGAAATGGTTAGGGGCATCAATATTAAGTAGCATACAGAGAACTTAACTGTAGCTGCTATATGTTGGATATTATGTTGAAATGGTTAGGGGCATCAATATTAAGTAGCATACAGAGAACTTAACTGTAGCTGCTATATGTTGGATATTATGTTGAAATGGTTAGGGGCATCAATATTAAGTAGCATACAGAGAACTTAACTGTAGCTGCTATATGTTGGATATTATGTTGAAATGGTTAGGGGCATCAATATTAAGTAGCATACAGAGAACTTAACTATAGCTGCTATATGTTGGATATTATGTTGAAATGGTTAGGGGCATCAATATTAAGTAGCATACAGAGAACTTAACTGTAGCTGCTATATGTTGGATATTATGTTGAAATGGTTAGGGGCATCAATATTAAGTAGCATACAGAGAACTTAACTGTAGCTGCTATATGTTGGATATTATGTTGAAATGGTTAGGGGCATCAATATTAAGTAGCATACAGAGAACTTAACTATAGCTGCTATATGTTGGATATTATGTTGAAATGGTTAGGGGCATCAATATTAAGTAGCATACAGAGAACTTAACTGTGGCTGCTATATGTTGGATATTATGTTGAAATGGTTAGGGGCATCAATATTAAGTAGCATACAGAGAACTTAACTGTAGCTGCTATATGTTGGATATTATGTTGAAATGGTTAGGGGCATCAATATTAAGTAGCATACAGAGAACTTAACTGTAGCTGCTATATGTTGGATATTATGTTGAAATGGTTAGGGGCATCAATATTAAGTAGCATACAGAGAACTTAACTGTAGCTGCTATATGTTGGATATTATGTTGAAATGGTTAGGGGCATCAATATTAAGTAGCATACAGAGAACTTAACTGTAGCTGCTATATGTTGGATATTATGTTGAAATGGTTAGGGGCATCAATATTAAGTAGCATACAGAGAACTTAACTGTGGCTGCTATATGTTGGATATTATGTTGAAATGGTTAGGGGCATCAATATTAAGTAGCATACAGAGAACTTAACTGTAGCTGCTATATGTTGGATATTATGTTGAAATGGTTAGGGGCATCAATATTAAGTAGCATACAGAGAACTTACTAGTTACTTACTTCATAGAGGCAAAGTTGTAGTTCTCGTCGAGATCTATAAAATGGTGCCCTTGGAAGTGAGAAAATAAGACTTCTAAGGGTTCAAATAGGCCTTTGAAGGAAGGGTTTCCTCTTTACCCATATTTTGCATTATATTTTTAAAATGTACTAACAAAACAAGGAAGAACCCTGCAAACGGGGTTTCGATGCGTCACGTAGTTCTCTGTAAAAATACGTTTTCATTTGCATGTTTTCCTCATCTGAAATGTCAAAAAAAGGCACTTGAATTTATTTAAATAGTTTTTTGCTAAGGGAGGGGTAATTCAGCATAGGAGAATGTGTTCAGCACTCAACAAAACAATTCCTCTTAGTGAACCCTAAAAAAGAAAATACATAAAATTGGAGCTTCAGGCATAAGAGTCAAAATTGCAAATCACAAATAATGAATGATTTTTTTTGGAAATAAATACAATTTTTAATGCTGAGCACATTCTCCTAAGCTGAATGTGCTCAGCATTAAAAGCCCTTCCTTAACAAAAATACTATTTAAATAAATTCAAGTGCCTGTTTTTGGCATTGAAGATGAGGAATAGATGCAAATAATATAATATATATGTATATATATATATATGTATATATATATATATATATATATATATATATATATATATATATATATGGTTGTGATTATTTTTGTACATTCTGGAAAAGTATATTAGTTGGATTAGTTTCCTCGAAACAAATATTTTTAAACGAGAGTAAGACTTGATAGAGATATGTACATAGCTGCGTATCTGTTTGAATGTAGAAGGTAAACATTGGAAATCGAACAGAGAAAACACTTACCAGGAGTAATGGGGGATTTGAGCTTGCTAATATTGACAGGAGCCCGAGCGGAGGAGCTGTGGGTTATTTCTGGACGGTATATCAAAGGGCGTGCTATCTAATCAACAGTCTTCATAAACACCTGATAAACCAGAGCAGGAGGATAAACCATGGTACCAAATTTCTAACAAAGATCTAACAGTTCAACATATCCCACTAGTATTTCTAAAGTGGCACAACTCAAAAATCGATTCACTCAATAATTGTTTGTAATTTCTGGACGGTGGGGGCGAGGTTAGTAGTGCTCAGTGGTAGAGCACTGGACTAATAAGCTGGAGGACTTGAGTTCAAATCCCGAGCATAGTACTAAAGATTTTTATCTTCTAGTGTCTTCGTTCCTGGGTTGAATTCGGCCTCCCTGGCCGTCCCTAGGCCAACCCAGCCTTTAATTAATTTATTAATGGGTACCTTGGGTCCTAATGACTCTAGGAGTCGAAGCAGCCCAGAGGAAAATCAGGTGGCCGGAGCATAGTACTGACCACACTTTCTCCCTCAGGGCTCTCGTGGCTGTGTTTTTATTTCTGGACGGTATCTCAAAGGGCGTGGTATCTAATCAACAGTCGTCATAAACCAGAGCAGGCTAAACCATGGTACCAAAATTTGTAACAAAAATCGGGTCTTTTTTCGAAGATCACATCATGTTACTTTTGAAGTAGCACTAGTAATTTTAACAGTGAATTAGCGCACGCGCATTACTCCTTTGCATTTCTATTGGAGGATTCCGATGAGAAGTTCTATTGGTTCTTGCTGGGAGTAAAGTACCCTTCAACAGTGAATTAGCGTTTGTTTGTGAAAAAGCTCTGCTTATGTTCGTGAGAAAAAATGGGTCTTTTACAATTAGTTCGCGATGTTCCTAACAAAGAAAAAGCAATTGGTTTCTTACTCACGCAGGAGCTGCATAACTAAGCACTTTCCTCAAAGTTGGGTAGTGTCGAGAGCATTCCTGAATAATTTGCTTAAAATAACCTATATAGATAAATAAAATAAAAACATAAATTGTTCTACTCTTTTGCATTTCTTATGAGCAGCAGTTTCAATTATTAATTTTGTAATTAATTTCCTTCCAGAGTTTTGTGTATGCGGGGTACTACACTACGTAATAAATACACAAAGCTTCACATTTTGATCTATTGATCTTGATGAGTTTCGCGAACCTTCGTTTGGCGGAAGAATTCAATTCAAACATAGTACAAAGTAACAGCCCCCCCCCTTTCCAATAGACCGATTTAGTTCATTTTCACACCACTTCTTTCTTATTAGATAGCCAGGATGTAAAAAGAGTTTCGTAACAATACAACAGAAATTACGACCGGTATAAGGAAATTAGTAATTTCTGTCCGGAGTAAAACCCCCCTTCTAGTCAACCGATTTAGTTTATTTTTATAACAAATTTTTCTCTTCGGTTGACCACAACGAATACCGAGTTTCATTAAAATATAACAAATATTATGGCTGGTATTAACATAACCTGTAAAAAAGTTAACTTTAATGCTTAATAAGTTTTAACAATTACTATTGATTTCGATCATATTAACCTTTTTATTAATAAATATTGCTTGCCATTATCTAATATGGATTATAACCGTAGATAACGAGTCAAGTAGTAATAGATAACCAGCAAAGAACCTATAAGCTAATCAGTAAGCTTTTCAGCGAGTACGAGTAACTGTTAAAAATCACTACTGCTACTTCAAAAGTAACTGGACGTGGTCTTCGCAAAACGACCCCAAAGATCTAACAGTTGAGCGTATTGTACTAGTACCTACATATATCTATAGTGTCACAAGTCAAAAATCAATTCAGTCAATAATTTTTCAGTTAGGACTATGAAAGATATTTTCGTCTGTGGCAGAAGTCAATTTTATAAAAACACACTTTCTTTCTTCTGTACTCTTTTATTAGGCTCTACATGTTTCACACCGCTGTGACGCCTCTTCAGGAGCACTTAATCTAAATAAAATAAAATATGGTTACAGCCTATCCATTAGAGAACCTTCCGCAGGTAGGGCCACGTCTGGACTGATCTTATTTTATTTAGATTAAGTGCTCCTGAAGAGGCGTCACAGCGGTGTGAAACATGTAGAGCCTAATAAAAGAGTACAGAAGAAAGAAAGTGTGTTTTTATAAAATTGACTTCTGCCACAGACGAAAATATCTTTCATAGTCCTAACTGAAAAATTATTGACTGAATTGATTTTTGACTGGTGTTCTACAAAAAAGATTCTGAAACAATTTTTGATTAGACGATGTCAATCAGAGAAATACTGCTTAAACTTTGAAGTAATTGATTTCGTTTATTTGAACGGTTCTTCTTTTTTGTTTTTATTCCTTGTTATTTTGTCATTTCTTATAGTAGGATAATGTATTTGACAATAAAACAGATTAATAAAAATAAGAAAAACAATTCATTGCTAGAAATATATCAGGCTGTACCGTATGAAATGTCAGTTTTGGATTTGCCGATTTCCTTCAAATGACTTGAAACTGTCAAGGCTCCTACTCCGAGTTCTTTGGCATGTTCCCTAGTGTTTGTAATTGCTTATAGTAGTCAAATGTATTTGTCAATAAAACAGGATACGTATAATTAGAAACAATATTCAACTTCACACCGGTTAGATACTTTGAGGGAATAGAGAGTCCGTTCACTGCCTGTGGGTCCACAAAAAATGTACCTGCTACGAGTTAATCCTCAAGAGTTGTAAATATACCCCAGGTACCTGCCGACACAAATACAAAGCCTAGCTTGGTTTTGGTACTTACAATCATGGGATACAGTTAAAACATTTTTTGCATGTTTGAATTTCATCAAAACTAACATGTTAAACTTTTGGTTACGTTTGGAGTTGAGGAAGGGTTAGAATAAAATATTTTATGAATAGACATGAAAAGTTTTGGGAACTTCGTTTACTTTCATCAATATCTCGAACGCGGTTCGGAAATTATGATCAGTGGATAGAAACTATTTGAAAGCTTTCTAAATTCTCTACAAAAAAGATTCTGAAACAATTTTTGATTAGGTAATATCGATCGAAGAAATAAGTGCTTAAAACTTCAAATACGTCTGTTTAGCTCTTATGAACGGTTTTTTGTCGTTCTTTTTGTAATTATTGTCTCTTTCCCTTAGTTTTTTATTGCTATTTATTTTTGTAATTTTTTATGTTACGAAAATGTATTTGTGTGTAAAACAGGATAGGTAAAATGAGACCCATTTTCTGTTGCTAAAAATAATGAAAAGTTTTGGGCACTTCGTATACTTTCAATATCTCGAAAACGGTTGAAAATTAGGGAAGCGAAAGGTTACCAGTCGAAAGCTTACTAAATGGTCTACAAAAAAAAAATTCTGAATAAAGTTTTGAATAAGCGATGTCAATCGGAGAAATAAGTGCCTAAACTTTGAAGTAATTGATTTCGTTTATTCGAACAGTTCCTCCCTCCCCCATAGGGAGGAACCCCGCTTATAAGGTTGATACAATGAAACAATCCGGAAGTGCCGACAAGAAAATTTCGCGTTTCAGAACCCCTAGAGACCGAAAATAACGGTGGTTCAAATTTGTATATATATATATATATATATATATGTATATATATATATATATATATATATATATATATATATATATATATATTTGTCTGTTCGCTCATTTCTGGCTTCCCTGATGGTCCGATTTTGATGAAATTTGGTACAAAAATCTGTCGTCCAATTTGAAAGGTCAAGTTCGTTAACCAGCAAAATCCGCCCACTGGAAGATGGCGTTTGGGGCGAAATTCGCGCAAAAAAATCGTAACGCTTACGTTTTTGAGTTCATAAGCTTGTAAGTACTCGTTTTATAGGCTTCTTGGGCTAGGAAAACGAATGAAACCATTTTCAAGGCGATAGCTTTAACCGTTTTCGAGAAAACTGAAAACATAATTTTTGAATGCCGTTTTTGGTTTGGGTACTTACAATACAATACAATACAAAGGGACCTGGGCCCTAAGCCCTTGTTCACCGCGACCCTATTGGATCTATTGTGAATTGCGTCCCTGTCTTACTCCCTTTCTAGCTTGCAGCTCCTCACGTATAGCTTGAGCTCCTTGGGAGTAGCCTCGGCTATGTCCTTGGGCGTAGCAATTGCCTTCCCTATGTGCACTAGCCTATTGTAGGCCAAGGCCTCACATTCGCAGAGGACGTGCTGTGAGGTTTCCTCTTCTTCGAGGCACCAGCGACATGTAGGGTCCTCTATTAGCCCCATCGTGCACAGGTGTTTTCTTAGCGGACCATGTCCAGAGAGAAGTCCGACTATCCTTCTTAATTCTATTCTTGTTAGTTGAAGGAAATACCCTGCCCTATCTTTCGAGATCCGGACAAGTAGCTTTGCCTGCCTCATACCTGGCTTAGCCTGCCAATTCTTTTGAATTTCTTCTTGTTCCCAGGCATTTACTACCTTTTTGACAAAGCTTTTTGAGACACCAAAGAACGGCTCGGGACCATGAAGTATCTCCTCCGATCCCTTCCTTGCCAGCTCATCGGCCTTCTCATTGCCCTCAATGCCCTCATGTCCCGGCACCCACACAAGCGTAACCCTGTTACGCCTGCCCAGATCACTTAGGGCATTGTGACAATCGAGCACTAGTTTTGAGGAGACACTATGCGATGCCAGTGCCTTCAGTGCAGCTTGACTGTCACTATTTATTCGTATTCTTTGCCCTTTAACACCTTTTCTTAGATTTTCTCGGGCTGCAATCTCAATTGCATGAACTTCCGATTGGAAGACTGTAGCAAAGGATCCAAGAGCTATGGCTATTTCTGTTCTGGGACCATATACCCCTGCACCAGCCCTCTCATCCTTAAGAGATCCATCGGTGTACCAAACCAATGAGTCTCTTTGGAAACTATCTTGTCCTTCCTCCCAGCTCTGTCGACTAGGAATGACAACACTGAACTGCTTGTCAAAAACAAGTGTCCGTGTCATCTCATCCGACCGGGTGAGGCATAGATCGCTCTCTTTTAGTCTTTGCAGAATCCTGAGATGTCCCCTAGTCTCATCCTTGCTCACTTTGAGGGACTGGATTCTCAGTGCCCCAATCAGGGCCTCTCGCTTGATGCGGATAGCTAGCGGTGTTAATCCTATGATTGCTTCCATCGCTGCAGTAGGGCACGTCCTGATTGCCCCTGTGATTCCCAGGCATGCTAGCCTTTGGACTCTTTCTAGCCTGCTGGCTGCGGTCTTCTCCTCAGTTTTTGTCCACCAGACTAGTGCTGCGTACGTTACCATAGGCCTTACTACAGCAGTGTATAGCCAGAGGAGCATCCTCGGACTCATACGGTTTGGGTACTTAGAATCATGGGATTCAGTTGAAACATTTACTGCATCTTCTACTTTCATTAAAACTAATATGTTGAAATTTTGGTTGCGTTTGGAGTTAAGGAAGGGTTAGAATAAAATATTTTATTAACAGACATAAAAAAGTTTTGGTAACTTTGTATACTTTCCCTAATATCTCGAAAAAGGTTAAGAATCTTGGGAAACGGAAGAGTACCATTGGAAAGCTTACTAAACGCTCTACAAAAAAGGTTCTAATGAAAGTTTTGATTAGGCGATGTCAATCGGAGAAATAAGTGCTTAAAACTTTAAAGTAATTGATTTCGCTTATTCGAACTGTTCTTTTTGTCTTTGATTTTGATACTTAAAATTATGGGATTCAGTTGAAACATTTTCTGCATGTTTGAATTTCTTTAACACTAATATGTTAAAATTTCGGTTACGTTTGGAGCTGAGGAAGGATTAGAATAAAATATTTTATTAACAGACATGAAATGTTTTGGGAACTTCGTATACATTCCCTGATATCTCGAAGACGGTTAGGAATATTGGTAAACGGAGGGTTACCATACGAAAGCTTACTAAATGTTCTACAAAAAAGATTCTAAAACAATTTTTGATTAGGCTATGTCAATCGGAGAAATAAGTGCTTAAACTTTGAAGTAATTGATTTCGTTAATTCGAACGGTTCTTCTTGTTTGTTTTTATTCCTTGTTGTTTTTTCATTGGTTATAGTAGGATAATGTATTTGACAATAAAAAAGATTAATTAAAATAAGAAAAGCAATTCATTGTTAAAAATATATAGGCTGTACCGTATGAAATGTCAGTTTTGGATTTGTCGATTTCCTTCAAATGTCTTGAAACTGTCGAGGCTCCTACTCTGAGTTCTTTGGCATATTCCCTAGTGTTTTTAATTGCTTATAGTAGTCAAATGTATTTGTCAATAAAACAGGATACGTATAATTAGAATCAATATTTTGTTTGTTAGAATTCGAAGATGCCGTATGAATATCTAGATTACAGTACTGGTGTTGATTTCGTTCTTTAGAATTATTCTTGGTATTCCCTATTTTCATCTGTTACCCATAGTTTTTTATTGTTAGTAGGTTTTTCTTATTGATTATAGAATATAAATCTATTTGGCTATAAAACAGGATACGTAAAATTAGTGACAATATTTCGGAGATTTCTGAGCGAAATACTTTTAAGATTTTCTACCACCACGAACGGCTTTTTTCCTCTATTTTTATCCACTAGATAGGCTTTATTTTGCATATTATTCTATATAAGTTTTATTCAGCAGGGGATTCTGATGAAATGTCGTGTTTTTGCTGTGGATTTTAAATACGATGTATATAAGATTGGATAACATTAGCGAGTCTACATAGTTAAGAACCGACGACGGAGGATTACTTCTTGCTATGATTTAGTCTACATATGTATATTAAGTCCTAAATCCAAAAAATAAACTTCACAACGGTTAGATACTATGAGCGAATATGGCGGTTCAATGCCCGTAGAAGCAGAAGGTCCGCAGGAAATTTACCTGCTAAGAGTTAATCCTCAAGAGCTGTAAATATACCCCAGGTATCTGCCGACACAAATACAAAGCCTAGGCGGAGAGCACCCCAAAAACACAGATCCAAACATAGGTTATATACTAAATATTCATAAAGACTACTTAGTTGTAAACCGATTCATCAATTAGCAATCAATAGTTTTCAACAAAGGTTATATACTAAATATTGATAAAAAGTATTTAATTAGAAAAAAAACAATATTCCACAAGACTTGTTTTTGGTCCATTTGTGTCTACTCCATAGACTTAATTAGGTATATTATTCTATTGTAGTTGGGCAACTAAACTTTGTTTTATTTTGTTAAATAAAGTTTTTTTTCTTGACTTGTTATTCGTCAAGACTTTTATTTGTCCTTGTGTATTAACTAGATAGGTTTTATTCGGCATATTATTCTATATAGGCTATATTAGGCAGGGTATTCTACTCAATCTTGTGTACTTCTTCTTGATCCTTCTGTACATGGGCGTATATAAAAACAATTTCGGGGGGGGCTGAGACCATTTCCAGGGTATGGAATACTAAATATTTAGAGCTTGGAATAGTTTTAGGCAACTAAAACGCTATTACACGTAAAATAAAATATGTTTTATGAACTAAGTGATCTTATTTAATTTATTTTTAAGGGTTGTACGAGAAGTTTTTATCATCAATTCAAAATTTCGGGAGGGGCTACAGCCCCCTCAGCCCCTCCTCATATACGCCCATGCTTCTGTATCCTCTAGAAAGGCTTTATTAGGCATATTTTGTATTGATTTATAGACCTTTGCTTTAGAATGGGAGCCAGATTCTGTAATTTCCGCTTCTGTGTAAAAGTTAGCTACTGTCGGTGTCCCTGACGCCTTAATATCACTTTTATTCGGGATGTTCGAGAGGATATTGACAATTTTCACGAGATATATAAAAAAATAAGTTTATTTCTTTTCTAAGCTTATCAAATGGCACTAGGGGCATGAACGGAACCGCGCTAAGATGCTGCAGTTCCTGCGAGTCGGACTTTTTATTCCTTGTTATTTTTTAATTGCTTAAAGTTGGATAATGTATTTGACAATAAAAAAGATTAAGTAAAATAAGAAAAACAATTCATTGTTAGAAACATAGCTTGCCAAGAGGAAGAGATTCGATGACGTCTTTTGAATATTTTCAATTGACTTTATTCTGTTGGTTTTTTATTTTATTTTTTAATTGATTTTATTTGTAGAATTATAACTATAGTAAAAGAACACAGGAATATGTGAATAATTTTGATATTTTCCAATTCATTGAAACGTATGAAATGAAGTATCGGTAGAAGAGGATTCTAGGGTCTGGCGGACCCGAGCAGTCATAAAACCCTTTGAACAAAGGCCGAGGAAAATATTATCTGTTTCTATTCTAAGCTTTTCAAATGACAATTGGGATATGAACAGGAACCGCGCTAAGATGATGCAGTTCCTGCGAGTCGGACTTTTTTCCTTTCGTACCATATTATTTGTTCTTTGCCCTACATGTTTCGTGGCCTTAATGCCACCTCCTCAGCCGCAAATACATCCTAAACAATTTTTATTTTCATCAGTAAAAAAAATACTTATAGCTAATATGTTATGTTCGTTATAGCTAATATGTTATGTTGGTTATAGGTAATATGTTATGTTGGTTATAGCTAATATGTTATGTTGGTTATAGCTAATATGTTATGTTGGTTATAGCTAATATGTTATGTTGGTTATAGCTAATATGTTATGTTGGTTATAGCTAATATGTTATGTTGGTTATAGCTAATATGTTATGTTGGTTATAGCTAATATGTTATGTTGGTTATAGCTAATATGTTATGTTGGTTATAGCTAATATGTTATGTTGGTTAGAGCTAATATGTTATGTTGGTTATAGCTAATATGTTATGTTGGTTATAGCTAATATGTTATGTTGGTTATAGCTAATATGTTATGTTGGTTATAGCTAATATGTTATGTTGGTTATAGCTAATACGTTACGTTGGTTATAGGTAATATGTTATGTTGGTTATAGCTAATACGTTATGTTGGTTATAGCTAATATGTTATGTTGGTTATAGCTAATATGTTATGTTGGTTATAGCTAATATGTTATGTTGGTTATAGCTAATATGTTATGTTGGTTATAGCTAATATGTTATGTTGGTTATAGCTAATATGTTATGTTGGTTATAGCTAATATGTTATGTTGGTTATAGCTAATATGTTATGTTGGTTATAGCTAATATGTTATGTTGGTTATAGCTAATATGTTATGTTGGTTATAGCTAATATGTTATGTTGGTTATAGCTAATATGTTATGTTGGTTATAGCTAATATGTTATGTTGGTTAGAGCTAATATGTTATGTTGGTTATAGCTAATATGTTATGTTGGTTATAGCTAATATGTTATGTTGGTTATAGCTAATATGTTATGTTGGTTATAGCTAATATGTTATGTTGGTTATAGCTAATACGTTACGTTGGTTATAGGTAATATGTTATGTTGGTTATAGCTAATACGTTATGTTGGTTATAGCTAATATGTTATGTTGGTTATAGCTAATATGTTATGTTGGTTATGTTCCAGGCAAGGATAAATATCAATAGTTTCTATTGTAAGCTTCAGGAAGACAAGGATTGGTATTGAGCTATGTAATTGGAAAAGTTATTAAATAAGGTAGGGAGAGAGGCCGCCTCCAGACTTCCCCAGAAATCCGAGAATCCATTTTACGTTATTCAATAATTCCACCTTTCCTGTTTTCTTTCATTTCAGACCGTTTGAACAAATCTTTGTCGGAATATATTTAAATCTCGAATATATCATTTTTACAGGAAATTTGATGCTTTTTACAATGATGTATTCATACAATCTCCAAATCGTATGATGTATTCATACAATCTCCAAATCGTATGATGTATTCATACAATCTCCAAATCGTATGATGTATTCATACAATCACCAAATCGTATGATGTATTCATACAATCTCCAAATCGTATGATGTATTCATACAATCTCCAAATCGTATGATGTATTCATACAATCTCCAAATCGTATGATGTATTCATACAATCTCCAAATCGTATGATGTATTCATAAAATCTCCAAATCGTATGATGTATTCATACAATCTCCAAATCGTATGATGTATTCATACAATCACCAAATCGTATGATGTATTCATACAATCTCCAAATCGTATGATGTATTCATACAATCTCCAAATCGTATGATGTATTCATACAATCTCCAAATCGTATGATGTATTCATACAATCTCCAAATCGTATGATGTATTCATACAATCTCCAAATCGTATGATGTATTCATACAATCTCCAAATCGTATGATGTATTCATACAATCACCAAATCGTATGATGTATTCATACAATCTCCAAATCGTATGATGTATTCATACAATCTCCAAATCGTATGTTCTAGGATTTTCAGGTAACTAGCAATCTAACATGATCCTTCTGCTTCCCAAAGATCTGATATTTAGGAAGTGAAAGACAAAGGACAAAATCAATATCATATTAAAACCTCGAATTCCCATGTTTTCCAGGTACCCATCCTTCCCGAGTACCCATGTTTTCTGGGTGGGTGCTCATTCTTCTCGAGTACCTATGTTTCCTGGATACCCATGATTCCCGAGCATCTTTCTTTACCAAGTACCCATAGTCCTGGATACCCATGACTCCCGATTACTCGTGTTTTCCGAGTACCCTTGTTCCCGAGTACCCATAGTTTCTGGAGCCCCATGTTTCCGGAGTACCTATGTTTCCTGGATACCCATGATTCCCAACCATCTTTCTTTACCAAGTACCCATAGCTCCTGGGTACCCACGACTCCTGATTACTCGTGTTTTCCGAGTACCCTTGTTCTCGAGTACCTACAGTTTCTGGAGGCCCATGTTTCCCGAGTACGCCTAGTTTCTGGAGGCCCATGATTCCCGAGTACCCATAGATTCTGGAGAGCTATGTTTCACGAGTACCCATAGTTTCTGGAGGTCCATGTTTCCCGAGTACCCATAGTTTCTGGAGGGTTATGTTTTCCGAGTAACCATAACTTCAGGATGCTCATATTTCCCTTGTACCCATATTTCTGGAGGCCCATGTTTCCCAAGTACCCATTGTTTCTTGTTGCCCATGTTTCCCGAGCGCCCATGTTTTCTGGGTGCTCATGCTTCTCGAGTACCCATTGTTCGAGAATGGCCATGCTTCTCGAGCATCCATGTTTTCTGGGTGCTCATCCTTCCCGAGTGCCCATAGTTCGTGAATGCCCATGCTTCCCTAATAACCATGTTCTCTGGGTGCTTATGTTTCCCTAGTACCCATAGTTCGAGGATGCCCATGTTTCTCGAGTACCCATGTTTTCTTGGTGCCCATGCTTCTCGAGCATCCATGTTTTCTGGGTGCTCATCCTTCCAGAGTACCCATGTTTTCTGGGTGCTCATGCTTCCCGAGTAACCATAGTTCGTGAATGCCCATGTTTCCCTAGTAACCATGTTCTCTGGGTGCTTATGTTTCCCTAGTACCCATAGTCCGGGAATGCCCAAGTTTCTCGAGTACCCATGTTTTCTTGGTGCTCAACCTTCCCGAGTACCTGTGTTTTCTGGGTGCTCATGCTTCCCGAGTACCCATAGTTCGTAAATGCCCATGCTTCTCGAGCATCTATGTTTTCTGGGTGCTCATCCTTCCCGAGTACCCATGTTTTCTGGGTGCTCATCCTTCCAGAGTACCCATGTTTTCTGGGTGCTCATGCTTCCCGAGTAACCATAGTTCGTGAATGCCCATGTTTCCCTAGTAACCATGTTCTCTGGGTGCTTATGTTTCCCTAGTACCCATAGTTCGAGAATGCCCAAGTTTCTCGAGAACCCATGTTTTCTTGGTGCTCAACCTTCCCGAGTACCTATGATTTCTGGGTGCTCATGCTTCCCGAGTACCCATAGTTCGTAAATGCCCATGCTTCTCGAGCATCTATGTTTTCTGGGTGCTCATCCTTCCCGAGTACCCATGTTTTCTGGGTGCTCATCCTTCCCGAGTACCCATATTTTCTGGGTGCTCATGCTTCCCGAGTAACCATAGTTCGTGAATGCCCATGTTTCCCTAGTAACCATGTTCTCTGGGTGCTTATGTTTCCCTAGTACCCATAGTACGAGAATGCCCAAGTTTCTCGAGTACCCATGTCTTCTTGGTGCTCAACCTTCCCGAGTACCTATGTTTTCTGGGTGCTCATGCTTCCCGAGTACCCATAGTTCGTAAATGCCCATGCTTCTCGAGCATCTATGTTTTCTGGGTGCTCATCCTTCCCGAGTACCCATGTTTTCTGGGTGCTCATCCTTCCAGAGTACCCATGTTTTCTGGGTGCTCATGCTTCCCGAGTAACCATAGTTCGTGAATGCCCATGTTTCCCTAGTAACCATGTTCTCCCTGGTGCTTATGTTTCCCTAGTACCCATAGTTCGAGAATGCCCAAGTTTCTCGAGTACCCATGTTTTCTTGGTGCTCAACCTTCCCGAGTACCTATGTTTTCTGGGTGCTCATGCTTCCCGAGTACCCATAGTTCGTAAATGCCCATGCTTCTCGAGCATCTATGTTTTCTGGGTGCTCATCCTTCCCGAGTACCCATGTTTTCTGGGTGCTCATCCTTCCCGAGTACCCATGTTTTCAGGGTGCTCATGCTTCCCGAGTACCCATAGTTCGTGAATGCCCATGCTTTTCTAGTAACCATGTTCTCTCGGTGTTTATGTTTCCCTAGTGCCCATGCTTCCCGGGTAGCCTTGTTTCCTGACTACACAGATTTCCAGACCTCTGCCTTCCTCCCGTAAAGAAAAGCTGTTAAGCGACTCCTCTGGATTGTTCTAACAAGAAGACAGTGCGGAATCACCAATTTAAAATTTCCTCCAGCCCCCTCCCCCCTCCTAAAGAACCAGGCGGAACAAACTTCAACTTGAAGAATAGTTTCATTAGGAAAACGTCGGCTGTTTTAAGTGAAGTTTTCCAATTACCAGAGAAAAAGGAGAGAGAGACTAATTGGAGTCCAATGGAAAGGATTCTCCTTAAAACTCCATCCGTTTCTCGGTCCTATTTAATGCAGCTATTGGAGGAAGCGATGGTGTTGGTGTTGGGGTTGGTGATGGTGTTGGGGGTGCAGGTGCAGGTGTTTAAATCCAATCAGATGCAAATACTAGGGCGTGGCTTGATTGGCGTTCCTATTCTCTCCAATATTCACTGAATTAGTCTTATTTTCTAATTTAGTTTTTTTTTATATTAGCGAAATATATAAAAAAAGAAAAAGTTTCACTTACAAGAACTGCATCATCTTAGCGAGTTTCCCTTGTTATCTCATTTTTGAATGAATGTTATAGTATATAGTATATATATATAATAATGTACGCTATAAGTATATAGATAATAATAATGTATAATGTAAATATAAACAATTAATATAGATATAGTGCAATAATATATACATATGTATATGTGTGTGTAGACATACTCTAATGTATAATTAGAGCCCGGAAGTTAGGCAAAATGCCTTTTTTATCTGAATGGATATATTGAAGAATCAGATAGAAATAAATATGTATTCGTGCATTTAGGAAGTGTAGCGACAATTTTTATTTTGCCTATTTTGGCTTCAGTTGCCTATTTTTGCCTTTTTTGGTTGTTATGCAATTTTTTTCTGCGATTAAACATTTCAAAAAGCTCATTTTGAATTTCCGTTCATCTAAGACAAAAAAGGCTGCACAAAT
>OX328131.1:4424281-4426781 GCA_946811695.1 Gonocerus acuteangulatus | reverse complement strand
ACTTTCATTAAAACTAATATGTTGAAATTTTGGTTACGTTTGGAGTTAAGGAAGGGTTAGAATAAAATATTTTATTAACAGACTTAAAAAGTTTTGGTAACTTTGTATATTTTCCTTAATATTTCGAAAAAGGTTGAGAATCTTGGTAAACGAAAGAATACCATTAGAAAGCTTACTAAATGCTCTACAAAAAAGGTTCTGATGAAAGTTTTGATTAGGCGATGTCAATCGGAGAAATAAGTGCTTAAAACATTAAAGTAATTGATTTTGCTTATTCGAACTGTTCTTTTTGTCTGTTTTTATTCCTTGTTATTTTTTAATTGCTTATAGTTGGATAATGTATTTTACAATAAAACAGATTAGGCAAAATTAGAAAAACAATTCATTGTTAGAAATATAGCTTGCCAAGAGAAAAAGATTCGACGACGTCTTTTGAATATTTTCAATTGCCTTTATGCTGTTGGTTTTTTTATTTTATTTTTTAATTGATTTTATCTGTAGAATTATTACTATAGTAAAAGAACACAGGAATGTGTGAAAATATTTGATATTTTCCAATTCATTGAAACGTATGAAATGAAGTATCGGTAGAAGAGGATTCTAGGGTCTTGCGGACCTGACCCCAGGTATAGCCAGCCATAAAACCCTTTGAACAAAGGCCGAGGAAAATATTATCTGTTTCTATTCTATGCTTTTCAAATGAGAATAGGGATATGAACAGGAACCGGGGTCTCCCGTGGTCTAATGGCTAGCGCCTTGGATTCATAAGCGGGAGATGGTGGGTTCGATTCCCAACCTCCGGCAGGAATTTTATCATCCCACGGCTCGCTGGTGAAATTCCTCGCTACACCCTGGATGTCGGCGCTAATGACCTAGATGTAGATGTGCCGTAAAAAAAAAAAAAAAAAAAAAAAAAAAAAAAAAAAAAAAAAAAAAAAAAACTGGAACCGCGCTAAGATGACGCAGTTCCTTCGAGTCGGACTTTTTTATATTTTATGCGCCTTGAAATTTTGCTGTAATATACCTCTTGGGTAGATAAGAAGGTAAATTTTTTGGCTAGACTTACCATGGAACACCAAGTACTGCGCATAGGGGAAATGTACAAAACAATATTGCCCAAAAATAGTGTTTTATTCAGAAGCCAACTGTCTTTAATGTAAAATTAAGGAAATTTTACAATGAATAATAAATAAGGCAAGCACTTTTAAGTCCTATAAATTTCTCCTCAGAAACTATTCAATATAGATTTATGAAACATTCTAATTTCACTTACATCTATTAGTATAATAACTGTGAACAAATTCTTAAGTTTATGTTGAACTGGTTCAAAATTAGGAGAGGGTAAAAATCGGCTCTAATACGTAAAAAAAAAAAATAAATAAAAATCCTCCAACACAAAAACCATTACTACGAAATTCTAATCATTAGTTGAGTTGTATTGTTTTAAATTTATTATTTTAATGTCTTAATAAAGTAATTGAATTTGATTTTTTCTTCAAATGTTCCTAAATCCAAAACTAGGCGGAGCAAAAAATGTTTAGGAAATGTTTATTATGTTTTACTGAAGCGTGGATCACGTTGATAATAGACTTTTCTGAAACCTTGAAAAACAAATGTGTGTTTTCCTCCATTCCTATTAGTAGTTTAGGCATTTAATGTGTGTTTTGCTCCATTCCTATTAGTAGTTTAGGCATTTAATGTGTGTTTTGCTCCATTCATATTAGTAGTTTAGGCATTTAATGTGTGTTTTGCTCCATTCCTATTAGTAGTTTAGGCATTTAATGTGTGTTTTGCTCCATTCCTATTAGTAGTTTAGGCATTTAATGTGTGTTTTGCTCCATTCCTATTAGTAGTTTAGGCATTTAATGTGTGTTTTGCTCCATTCCTATTAGTAGTTTAGGCATTTAATGTGTGTTTTGCTCCATTCCTATTAGTAGTTTAGGCATTTAATGTGTGTTTTGCTCCATTCCTATTAGTAGTTTAGGCATTTAATGTGTGTTTTGCTCCATTCCTATTAGTAGTTTATGCATTTAATGTGTGTTTTGCTCCATTCCTATTAGTAGTTTAGGCATTTAATGTGTGTTTTGCTCCATTCCTATTAGTAGTTTAGGCATTTAATGTGTGTTTTGCTCCATTCCTATTAGTAGTTTATGCATTTAATGTGTGTTTTGCTCCATTCCTATTAGTAGTTTAGGCATTTAATGTGTGTTTTGCTCCATTCCTATTAGTAGTTTAGGCATTTAATGTGTGTTTTGCTCCATTCCTATTAGTAGTTTAGGCATTTAATGTGTGTTTTGCTCCATTCCTATTAGTAGTTTATGCATTTAATGTGTGTTTTGCTCCATTCCTATTAGTAGTTTAGGCATTTAATGTGTGTTTTGCTCCATTCCTATTAGTAGTTTATGCATTTAATGTGTGTTTTGCTCCATTCCTATTAGTAGTTTAGGCATTTAATGTGTGTTTTGCTCCATTCCTATTAGTAGTTTAGGCATTTAATGTG
>OX328131.1:4417994-4424081 GCA_946811695.1 Gonocerus acuteangulatus | reverse complement strand
AAAAAAAAAAATAGCTAAAAATCCTCCAACACCAAAACCATTACTACGAAATTCTAATCATTAGGTGAGTTGTATTGTTTTAACAATAGATAACGATATGTTATCGATATGTTAACTAATTCATTAATTACATGTTATGAACGATGTTACTAAACGAATGTACTAAACGAATTAGTAACTATGTCTAATTGTGTAATCCGATTGATCAACCAGATGTATATAAATAATACCATTTGTTTATATATATATATATATATATATAATATATATATATATATATATATATATACGTATTGTTTGTTTTTAAATGTATATATGTATACCATTTGTCTTTAGATGCTTAGATGTATATATATTGTCATTTGTATATACTATTCGTTTTTAGATGTGAATATATTGTCATTTTCTACATATAATTTGTTTATAGATGTATAATGATAGATGTAATATATATAAATGTGTGTGTGTGTATGTATGTGTATGTATGTGTGTATATATGTATCCCAAAAAAAAACATAAATGTGAAATAGAGGCCAAGTTCCTCCCCCACAAAGAAACACCTTACCATCCTACACTCCAAAAAAAGTAGTATGAGTTGGTGTATTAAGTGTACCATATTTTCAACCAAAAATATTTGCCAATACAAGAGGTGATACAAGAAAGAAATGTCCAAGTTCATTACTTGGAAGACCTCATAGTTACTTACTAAGAACAGTAAAGACACTTCAACTGACCTTTAAAAACAACAATAAAAATACTTATATCCAGTTACTAAAAATATCACTTTCCTCAACCAGGTATATTCTTAAACTTGGCAATGTTTAGTTTTTCTCTCTAAAGATAATTTCGGCACAAATAAAACATTGCCAAGTTTAAGAATATACCTGGTTGAGGAAAGTGATATTTTAGTAACTGGATATAAGTATTTTTATTGTTGTTTTTAAAGGTCAGTTGAAGTGTCTTTACTGTTCTTAGTAAGTAACTATGAGGTCTTCCAAGTAATGAACTTGGACATTTCTTTCTTGTATCACCTCTTGTATTGGCAAATATTTTTGGTTGAAAATATGGTACACTTAATACACCAACTCATACTACTTTTTTGGAGTGTAGGATGGTAAGGTGTTTCTTTGTGGGGGAGGAACTTGGCCTCTATTTCACATTTATGTTTTTTTTTGGGATCTCATTACTTTTTTCTAAGTTTTAATTAAAATTTAGTTGTCGCATACCTACTGGCTTTTGTGCTTCATATAAAACCAGGGTCTTTGGATTCTGCATAACGTTCTCCTTACTGCTTGATATTTAATACCAATAATCAACCTACATAAATCTAATCACTAGACTAGAAAAGTTAGAAGCTCTTCCAGATGACATTACTCTAGAGGACAAATTGATTGCTCTCTTAACTAAACTATTACACTGTAAAACACAGGAACCTTATCCCGAGGATAAAGATCACAATAGGAAAAGTGTAGAAGGCCTTCAAGAAAAAGATAAGAACAAAGACGATACATTTTGGGTTTGTGATTCTAAACTTTGTAATTTAGATGGCTCGACTTTGAAAAACTTAGTATCTGCTTTCAAGAATATTATGCAGTAACCCCTACGACTTTATTTACTTCTTTTAAGACAGAAGTCACAACTGTTGTTGTTAAGATGCGCCGAAATGTTCTTTAAGATCCAATATAGGTTCTCCTTACCAAAACGATTCATTTGATACCCCACATGATGGGTTTCAGAAGGAATGATGGCTTTCCGATGGAACAAAAAGTACAAAACTTCATAGGTAATATGACACTCCCGTATCAAGACCTACCTGCGCGCCAAGTTTAGTCAAAATAGGTCAAACGGTGTGAATTTGTATAAGGAACAAACATACAGACAGACAGCTGAAAGACCTTTTTTACCTAGCCTAGTGCATTCCCTGGACCAAGGCCTACCTATGTGCCAAGTTTGGTCAAAATCGGTCAAACGGTGTGAATTTGTGTAAGGAATAAACATGTAGACAGACAACTGATAGACGATTTTGACATAGCCTATGACACTACCCGGATAAAGACCTACCTGTGTGCCATGTTTGGTCAAAATCGGTCAAATCGTGTGGATTTGTATAAGGAATAAACAGTTAGGCAAACAGCTGATAGACGATTTTGAACTAGCCTATGACACTCCCCGGATCAAGACCTACCTATGTACCATGTTTGGTCAAAATCGGTCAAATCCTGTGGATTTGTATAAGGAACAAACAGACAGACTGACAGCTGATAGGCAATTTAACCTAGCCTATGATTCTCCCCGTATCAACATCCATCTGTGTCCCAAGTTTGGTCAAAATCGGTCAAACGGTACGGATTTGTATAAGGAACAAACATACAGACAGACAGCTGAAAGACCTTTTTTACCTAGCCTAGTGCATTCCCTGGACCAAGGCCTACCTATGTGCCAAGTTTGGTCAAAATCGGTCAAACGGTACGGATTTGTATAAGGAACAAACGTACAGACAGACAGCTGATATAAGATTTTGACCGAGCCTATATGCGACTAAATGTTTCTTAAAACATCAAATATAGGTTCGTCATTCCGAGACGATTCATTTGATACCCCACATCATGGGTTTCGGAAGGAATGATGGGTTTCTGAAGGAAGTACAAAACTGGCACGCCCCCGCCCCGGAAGCGGAGTCAAACACAACTTTTCGAGATTTTTCGATTTTTTCCCTTTAATAACACCTCCATATCTATCATCATGCAAAATTTCAAGTCTCTAGCATCATGGGAAGTGCCTAATAATTTTGATGAGTCAGTGAGTGAGTGAGTGAATGAGTGAGTGAGTGAGTCCTATAAATCCCGATTTTCGATCGCTTATATCTCAGAAACTATTCGATGTAGAATTATGAAAATTTCCAGTTTTACTTACATCCACTAGTATAATACCTCTGTAAAATTTCATAACTTTATCTTTATCTGGTTGAAAGTTATGAGAGAGTAAAAATCGGCTCTAAGACCGCCTGTAATATACACACAGTATGCTTAGGCCGGAACTTGGCCTGGCGCACTACCGTGCGCCTAGATATGTATATGTATATGTATATATATATATATATATATATATATATATATATGTGCGTATATGTGTGTATGTGTATATATATTTGGATGTATACAATTTGTTTTTAGATGTATATATGCAATAACTGTTTGGAGCGAAACGCCTTAGATGCGCATGGATGCTCATAAATAAATAAATAAAAAAAAAAAATCTATTGTTTTAAATTTATTATTTTAATGTCTTAATAAAGTAATTGAATTTGATTTTTTCTTCAAATGTTCCTAAATCCAAAACTAGGTGGAGCAAAAAATACTTAGGAAATGTTTATTATGTTTTACTGAAGCGTAGATCACGTTGATATTACACTTTTCTGAAAACTTGAAAAACAAATGTGTGTTTTGCTCCATTCCTATTAGTAGTTTAGGCATTTAATGTGTGTTTTGCTCCATTCCTATTAGTAGTTTAGGCATTTAATGTGTGTTTTGCTCCATTCCTATTAGTAGTTTAGGCATTTAATGTGTGTTTTGCTCCATTCCTATTAGTAGTTTAGGCATTTAATGTGTGTTTTGCTCCATTCCTATTAGTAGTTTAGGCATTTAATGTGTGTTTTGCTCCATTCCTATTAGTAGTTTAGGCATTTAATGTGTGTTTTGCTCCATTCCTATTAGTAGTTTAGGCATTTAATGTGTGTTTTGCTCCATTCCTATTAGTAGTTTAGGCATTTAATGGTACTTAGAAGGAAAGTAAATTTAATCCTCTAAAACGTTTATATCAACTACTTTTTTCATTAAAGGCATAGTTTCTACGTTATTGGCAGAAAAGTGACGAAAAACAAGGGTTTTATCGGTTTTTGGCAATTTGTTAATCATTGGTGCGCTTTAGCGAAAAAATGACAGATATAAAATCGACATAAAATTCAATTCTCTACAATAATCCATCATAAAAATAACCAAGTTTTAATATTTAAAACTAAAAGTATTTTAAGCCAGACTCCAGAGCGAGTACATGATAACGAGAGGACTTCCTAGCGAGAAATTCCCCCCAAGTGATGCTAAGATATGCACGAAACATGTCGGGCCTAATAAATAAAGTAGTGTGAATGAAGGAAGGATTACTGCATTTAAGACCCCAAGCCTCCAAAAATCTGAGAGAATTTAAATATATTTTTGGTCACTTGCAAGAATAAATAATAAATATATATATATAGATATAGATGGAGCTGTGTAAACTGAAAGACCGGCACCCTTCATATTCTTTAGTAATTTGGCGTAAATTTGCCACATTGCTGAGGATTGTGCTTAGTTATGCAGCTCCTGCGCGACGGACTTTTATATTTAGAACATGTTCCCTGTAGTGGCGCCAAAACGGTACAAGATATTAAGGGAAGAAATAAAGTAAGTGAAAATGTATAGTAATTTTGTTTTTTACCTTAAAGGGTCACCTAAGTGTTAATTATAAAATAATTTTATAATTAACACTTAGGTGATCAATTATTGATCTCGTAAGTTAAGGTTTTGTGTTGGTAAGTTATGATTAGCTTCTTCGTTTTTTATGTTATATACTTGACGATATGGGAGATGGCTTCTTCAAGACCATCGTCGATTTTTTTGGCTAAGTTCAGCTATAATCGTTCGAAGAATACTACCAGTATATCGGAACATTATATAGAATCCTCCTCACCCCCCCCCCCCCCCTTCGCTGGTTTTTTTTTATGCTCCAAGTTTCTCGGCAGTTTGTTGCAAACTTGTGGGATTATCATGATTAAGATATGATTATCATCCCGTCGGCAAAAGACATTATTCAGGAAATAATGGATTACAGTGCATTAAGGAATATCTGGAAATGTGATAGAAGAGGCATTTTGTAACAAAATTAAAATTTTATGAAAAAAAAATGTATTCTGGACATCCGTCCATTAAAAATACCAGTTAAATTACAATGATGGAATTAATTAATAATCTAACACTTTTTAAGGTTAAAGCTCTAAAACACAAAAACAACAATAATAAAATTCCTTTAAATTTGGACCTCCCAACCAGGAGGGCACGCCCCACTTGGGGCGCTTAGAGAAATGTCAGGGGGACGTAATAGTTTTGTATACATTTCTGAAAAAATGAAAATGTATTTAAGACGTAGGTAGATTAACTGTTCGGAATTTCCATTCAATCCATGCCGTCTTGCCGATAGGGATTTAATGATTGCTCTAGCAAAGACTGAACCCAGAATCTAGCAACTGCTAGAGAGTATCCAAGCTCCAGTGTATTATTAGTACTTTATTAGTGATTTTAAAGTGACTGGTAGAGAGTATCCAAGCTCCAGTATATTATTAGTACTTTATTAGTGATTTTAAAGTGACTGGTAGAGAGTATCCAAGCTCCAGTATATTATTAGTACTTTATTAGTGATTTTAAAGTGACTGCTAGAGAGTATCCAAGCTCCAGTATATTATTAGTACTTTATTAGTGATTTTAAAGTGACTGGTAGAGAGTATCCAAGCTCCAGTATATTATTAGTACTTTATTAGTGATTTTAAAGTGACTGCTAGAGAGTATCCAAGCTCCAGTATATTATTAGTACTTTATTAGTGATTTTAAAGTGACTGGTAGAGAGTATCCAAGCTCCAGTATATTATTAGTACTTTATTAGTGATTTTAAAGTGACTGCTAGAGAGTATCCAAGCTCCAGTATATTATTAGTACTTTATTAGTGATTTTAAAGTGACTGGTAGAGAGTATCCAAGCTCCAGTATATTATTAGTACTTTATTAGTGATTTTAAAGTGACTGGTAGAGAGTATCCAAGCTCCAGTATATTATTAGTACTTTATTAGTGATTTTAAAGTGACTGGTAGAGAGTATCCAAGCTCCAGTATATTATTAGTACTTTATTAGTGATTTTAAAGTGACTGGTAGAGAGTATCCAAGCTCCAGTATATTATTAGTACTTTATTAGTGATTTTAAAGTGACTGGTAGAGAGTATCCAAGCTCCAGTATATTATTAGTACTTTATTAGTGATTTTAAAGTGACTGGTAGAGAGTATCC
>OX328131.1:3752994-3790494 GCA_946811695.1 Gonocerus acuteangulatus | reverse complement strand
GCGCCTATGACTGTATTTTGTATGGATGGGTGTAGATACTGGAATCTAAGCGCCTATGACTGTATTTTGTATGGATGGGTGTAGATACTGGAATCTAAGCGCCTATGACTGTATTTTGTATGGATGGGTGTAGATACTGGAATCTAAGCGCCTATGACTGTATTTTGTATGGATGGGTGTAGATACTGGAATCTAAGCGCCTATGACTGTATTTTGTATGGATGGGTGTAGATACTGGAATCTAAGCGCCTATGACTGTATTTTGTATGGATGGGTGTAGATACTGGAATCTAAGCGCCTATGACTGTATTTTGTATGGATGGGTGTAGATACAGGAATCTAAGCGCCTATGACTGTATTTTGTATGGATGGGTGTAGATACTGGAATCTAAGCGCCTATGACTGTATTTTGTATGGATGGGTGTAGATACAGGAATCTAAGCGCCTATGACTGTATTTTGTATGGATGGGTGTAGATACAGGAATCTAAGCGCCTATGACTGTATTTTGTATGGATGGGTGTAGATACTGGAATCTAAGCGCCTATGACTGTATTTTGTATGGATGGGTGTAGATACTGGAATCTAAGCGCCTATGACTGTATTTTGTATGGATGGGTGTAGATACTGGAATCTAAGCGCCTATGACTGTATTTTGTATGGATGGGTGTAGATACTGGAATCTAAGCGCCTATGACTGTATTTTGTATGGATGGGTGTAGATACTGGAATCTAAGCGCCTATGACTGTATTTTGTATGGATGGGTGTAGATACTGGAATCTAAGCGCCTATGACTGTATTTTGTATGGATGGGTGTAGATACTGGAATCTAAGCGCCTATGACTGTATTTTGTATGGATGGGTGTAGATACTGGAATCTAAGCGCCTATGACTGTATTTTGTATGGATGGGTGTAGATACTGGAATCTAAGCGCCTATGACTGTATTTTGTATGGATGGGTGTAGATACAGGAATCTAAGCGCCTATGACTGTATTTTGTATGGATGGGTGTAGATACTGGAATCTAAGCGCCTATGACTGTATTTTGTATGGATGGGTGTAGATACTGGAATCTAAGCGCCTATGACTGTATTTTGTATGGATGGGTGTAGATACTGGAATCTAAGCGCCTATGACTGTATTTTGTATGGATGGGTGTAGATACTGGAATCTAAGCGCCTATGACTGTATTTTGTATGGATGGGTGTAGATACTGGAATCTAAGCGCCTATGACTGTATTTTGTATGGATGGGTGTAGATACTGGAATCTAAGCGCCTATGACTGTATTTTGTATGGATGGGTGTAGATACTGGAATCTAAGCGCCTATGACTGTATTTTGTATGGATGGGTGTAGATACAGGAATCTAAGCGCCTATGACTGTATTTTGTATGGATGGGTGTAGATACTGGAATCTAAGCGCCTATGACTGTATTTTGTATGGATGGGTGTAGATACTGGAATCTAAGCGCCTATGACTGTATTTTGTATGGATGGGTGTAGATACTGGAATCTAAGCGCCTATGACTGTATTTTGTATGGATGGGTGTAGATACTGGAATCTAAGCGCCTATGACTGTATTTTGTATGGATGGGTGTAGATACTGGAATCTAAGCGCCTATGACTGTATTTTGTATGGATGGGTGTAGATACTGGAATCTAAGCGCCTATGACTGTATTTTGAATTGTAAAATGAAACATCCGCATAATCCTCTCATGTCATGGATTTATTTTCATTATCTCTTATCAGGAAGCTTATCTTACGCTCAAGACATAAATAGTTTCCTTTCTTTTCTTATTTGCTCGTTGTTTTGGGTTTCTCCTACTAAACCAATTCTCAGTTATCTGAATGATAGATTACATTGGGAGTATTGTTGATATATCTCTGGTTCTGTTTAATAGCCCTAATTTTTGGGAGGAAACTCTCTAAAGTTTACCAAAATCTTCTCCGATGTAAGGAGAAATTTCTATTTTCCTCGAGAAGACGAATCCTTTAGTCCACTTCTCTTTCTTTTATCTGAGGAGGGCATAAGGATGTATCATGTATGCCACTCAGCTTCCGGATATGAGAATTTTTGAAATACCAACACATTTTAATCCTCCACTCATTTCTATTCCCCAAAACAGGAGATTATCCATTGCCTTAAGCCAGAAGGAAGTGGCGACATCTTCACATTCAAGGAAAAATATTACAAATTCGATGGTGACGAATCTCAAGAGCTGAATAATAGATTAAATGATTAATATGAATTCTGATTGTCAACAAAATAAAAAAATGAGATGATAAGTGCCTTTTTCCTGAATAGAGAATTAATACTGTAATCCCTTCATACAATAAAAGAGAGTCTGTGCAGTAGATTAATCAGTTCTAGCAAGATATTGAACAGACAGGACAGCACTGGTGAGTACTCATAATCAAATATAACCCACTTTCTCTGCAATACATCTCTAGTGATAAGAACATCCTTCATAAGGGGGGGGGCTGCAGCCCCCCCCCCCCCGAAATCGGCAAAAATGTATCACAAAAACCTTAAAAGTTATTTAAATAAGATTACATAGTTCATAGGGGCGAGGTTAGCTTAAATCAAATACCGAGCAAGCACTAAAGATTTTTATCTTCTAGTGTCTCTGTTCATGAGTTGAATTCGGCCTCCCTGACCGTCCCTAGATCAACCCAGGCTTTAATTAATTTATTAATGGGTACCTTGGTGCTAATGAACGTAGCAGTCAAAGCAGCAAAGGGGAAAAACAGGGGGCCGGAGCATAGTACTGACCACACTCCCTAGTGTGCCGTATGGTCATAAATCAGATATCTCTATAGTACCTGCCCCTCAGAACCCTCATGGCCTGTTAAGGGACTGACTTTTTTTACCTAAATAAATTGAAATCAAATCAGAATTTTTTTGGGTGTAAAAGCGTTTTAGTTGGCTAGCTATTCCAAGTTCTAGATTGTTAGTATTCCATATCCCTCCAATCAGCCCACTCCCCCCGAAATTCTTCCAGCCCCCTCAAAATTATTTTCTATATGCGTTCCCAAAGAATGCTTATCGTAGAGTGACTTAGAAAGATTAGTATAAAATCTTTTAGTATTTTCCTCTCAACCATGTTCCTATTTTTGCTGACATTAAATTTGTTGACTTGTTTTTTTAAATTTAAGGTTTTTTCTTTTAGAGAAGTGTGAATTAACACATTTACATGTTTTCCATGCAGTAACACAGCCCTCTCTCTGCAGAACACATCCTTCTTCAATGCTACAAATTTAGCTTGAAGAGGAAAAAATGGAAGCTAAAATTTAAATGAATTATTTGTAGAAGAGCCGTCTGAGAAAAAATGTTAAACTTTTTGAAAGACATTAATTTGTATAGTTTCCTGTAAATAGAATTGAATCACCACTAATGGCCTTGATAATAGCAGTTTAAAACAATATATTCAATAAATAAACTCACTAAAAATTTATAAATCACCTTTAAAACCTTTATAGAAATAGAATTAAAATATATTTTAGCTGACTCATTAAACAAAAAATTATCTCGGAGGTAATAAAGCAAGTTCGCTTATTTTCACAAGCCGTCGTTATTATAACAAAAATTACGGCGATCACAGGTTAAGTAATAAATCCCCACTCCTGATCGATTTGGCTTATGTTGACAACACACCTGTATTAGTGCGGTTCCTCCCTCCCTCCATAGGGAGGAAACCGGCTTATGAGGTTGACCTCATGACACAATCCGGAAGTTCCAACTAGAGAATTTTACGTGTTTTCTTTTTTTTTCTTTTTTTTTTTTTTCTAATTGCATTTAACAGTAAAATGAGTATTTTAGTAAAACAAGGCAAGAAAATGAGAAACGCATTGGTAATATTGTTTTCCTAAAGCAAACGTTGAGAAGGCTGGGAAAGTGATTTCCGCTTTTGATAGTGTCAGTTTCCTGTTGTGGCGCATCTTCCTTCTCTTTGAGATTTTATTTCATATTTGTAAAGAAAGATCAAAACCTACACTAGGGATATGAACGTAACCGCGCTAAGACGATGCAGTTCCTGCGAGTCGGACTTTCATTAATTGGTCAGTAACTTCTATTTAATATTTTGAGTTTTGTTGGAATGTATTACAAATCCAAAATTTGGGCTCGGAGTAAACCAAATCGAATGATTTTCTGGTTAACGATCTCTGGTTTTGTGGCGGAAAAATTGTATGTTAATAGGCAAACTCACACATATTCATCTTGAAGAACCTCAATATTGAACATTCCTTCAGAAAGTGCTCAAAAGAATTTAAGGGGTCGGGGCAAAATAGTGCCAAGCAACATTTTTAACAAACCTCAACTGTAGCTGCTATATGTTGGATATTATGTGGGACTATCAGTCTATGATGCAAATGCTACTAAAATATGACTACAAGCTCTGTATGCTACTTAATCTTGTTGCTCCTAACCATTTCAACTGATAGTCCCACATAATATCCAATATATAGCAGCTATAGTTAAGTTTTATTAAAAATGTTGCTTGGCACTATTTTGCCCCGACCCCTTCAATTATAAAATTCAGTTTGAATAGACTATTTGTGATAATCCGATTGTCACCTATTGCTATATGAAATTAATATTTTTGTGTCATTACAGGTATTAACAGCGAAGTGTTTAGAAATATGAGGGCATTTCTGGTTCTTGTGAGCTGCTTTGTCGCCCAATCCTACTCCATAGTTAACAAGGTTGTGGACCTGTCTCATTGGAACAAGGTGGATTTCAAACAGGCGAAACAAGACGGAATCTTGGTGGTGGTCCACAAAGCTACCCAAGGGAAGAGCTACGTGGACCCTAACTATGCCGAGAGGAGGGTCCTAGCAGAACAGGAAGGTCTGCTGTGGGGTGCTTACCACTTCGGCGTGGGGAACTACAGCGGAATGTATCAAGCAGACCACTTCATCAAGACGGTGGGTAACCACACCAACGTACTTCTCGTCCTAGATCTGGAACCAAACGGCAATAAGACCATGTCACTGGGTCAAGCCGAGGAGTTCGTACTCCACATGGTGGATCTGACACATCGCTATCCTGTCTTGTATGGTTCTTCATACTTCCTGTCGGAATACATCGGAGAGTCCTGTATCCTGAAGCGATGCAAGCTCTGGGTAGCGCATTACACCATGGCTCCATCTCCCAGACTACCTACAGGCGCAGACTCCTGGCTGTTCTGGCAGTACACCGATGGTACTCGTGGAGGTGTTCCGAGGACTGTCAAGGGGATCGGCCCTTGTGACAGAGACAGGTTTAACGGCGACGAGAAGGACCTCATCAACAAGTGGCCGATATTCTGATTTACATCAATAGTAACAATAATGCTTCCCTACAATATTTATTTCTATCTGTAGTTTAATGTAACCAAGTTATTCCTTATTATGTAAAATAAATTAAATGTTTTTTTAAGGCATATTTTAGAACCCCCACATACTTCCTTAAGCTGCTTCGCTGGGAGCCCTTACTTTTGGGGGGCGGGGTATTCTAGTTCTTTTCTTGGCGGTGATGGGTGTGCTTTTTCGCTGAAGTCTTTCCAGCTTGGTCTGAATAGCCATGTTTCTGTCCAAAGGCGAATGTTGCGAAATAACAGTCAGAGGAAGCTCAAGCAAAATAGACCTAAACTCCTCTCTCGGCAAGCTTTTTCAAGCATAAATATGCTTTAGCGGTGAGTAACTGGGAAAAAACGTTACAAAAAAAGTGTCACGCATGCGCAGTGGCGTTCGCGCATATGCAGTGGACATGTACGAAAAACAGTGTCACAAAAAAAGAGTCCGCTGGCGTTCGCACATGCGCAGTGGCGTGGCAAAGTACGAAAAAGAAGACTATATGTGTCACAAAAAAGTGTCCGCTGGCGTTCGCGCACGCGCACTCTATGTTATACAGTACATTACATAGGTTTGTCGGGTGGACCTAAAGCATATTTAAGTTCCTGAATTTGAGCATAAGGCTCTAAACGAAATATTTTTTTTTTTATATCTCTCTTTATACCTTTCTTGTCTGAAATTTCGATACGCAGTCCCAGTGAAATTCAGCATTTATATGAAGTGCTCCCGACCATAAGAGCGAACTTGCCAGTTGATTAACTCGTAGGCTTCCACGGTCCGAGTCATTACAAATGTTAGGTGTCTACAGTATCCCATGCTCCTGCGGAAAAGAATACATTGGGCAAACAGGAAGATTGGTGTGCACAAGGATTTCAGAGCACATGAAGACAGTTAAGAATGGAAATATTGAAAAATCGGCGGTAGCAGAACATTTTTACAATACCAATCATGCTATCAAATCGACCAAGTAAGCATTCTGGCGAAAATAGAAAATTACCAAGAACGGATCATTAGGGAAGCCATAGAAATAGTAAGATGCCCGGACAATTTCAACAAAGAAGATGGGTACAAGCTCAGCAAATTATGGCATCCGGTGATAAAACCTAGAGAAAAAAGAAAGGACGAAATTCAGCCAATCAACGATCCAGATGGAACCCACCAACCAGAATCAAGCAAGACCGGGACCAACCAATCAGGGACATGGAAGAGCAGACTACGCCCGCGGATGAATACAAAGACAGGTATTTATACAGAAGAACTAGAAGAACATCCTCATTCTCAGACTAAGCCCTGAGGAAGCTGGCAGTATTACCAGCGAAATGTCGGCAAAGAAGATACCAGAAGACTAGAATACTTGTAATTTCCAGTTGATATTTTTATTTTACCTTTTGCCTCTTTTTTATTAACTGCGAATAGTGTAACAGGTGGAGTTTATCGAAACTACGAGAAATATATATAAAAACTAACTTCGTTTAGAGCCTTCTGCTCAAATTCAGGAACATAAATATGCTTTAGGTCCACCCGACAAACCTATGTAATGTACTGTATAATATACAGTCTTCTTTTTCGTACATGGCCACCCCGCATTCGCGAACGTCAGTGGACACTTTTTTGTAACGCTTTTTTTCAGTTTAGTCATCGCTAAAGCATATTTGTGCTAAAATAACGCGCAAAAAATGCACTGTAATTGTAGCTCCACCTACTGACCAAACACTATTCATTTGGGGAAAATCAAAATATATTTCCATGTTAGTGTTTTCTAAATTCATGAGGAACCGCAAACCTCCAGAAAATACTCCATTATCGTCTCTAGCCAATATCTCTCCGACAAATAGTACCTAGTTATGCAACAGGTTGCCAACACATTGTTACATTTCCTCGTATCAAGGCGAAGAGTTGATAGTTTATTACTTCTGTTATTACCTGAATCTTGTCGAGGTCATAACACGAGGCATTATATATCTACTGCTCCTTCTCCAAACAGTTACAACATTATGCACAACAAAACGGCAGCCATATTATAAGGTAGATTATTTTCATTAGTCTAATTGTTTGGAGGGGGATTTTCATAACAAGCTTCTATTATTCCATATTGCAAATATTATTAATTTAAAAGCACCATTGGTATGATAGTCCAGGCAACGAACAGTTATAGATGGAAATTTTTGGAACAAAATTTTTGACTTCGTAATTTTGTTTAGGCTGGATACGAGGTCAACATATCAAAAGTCCTCTCCCGAAGCCATTGTGCCGTGGGGGGGGGGTTTAGAAGGTCCCATTTTTCGGGTTTTCACTTATATCTCGGAAACCCGGCGTCCTAGCGACATGACTATTCTATAACGAATGAAAGCTGGTTAAATTTCCTACAAGTTCTATTCAATAAAGTGTTTCGAGATATCTTTAGTTTTCGAAATATCCGCTCTTGAATGTCTGTCATTTTGGGGAAAAACACTTTTGCCGCATATTTTTCCCCCGTTTTGACCGGATAACTCTTCAACGATGCACTTAAAAAAAAAATAAATGTCGGCTATAGGGTTGTAGAGCATTCCATTCGCTTCAATAATATATATTACTTTATTATTTTATGTATTTTCTTTCAAACGTTATATGCGCACTCACATGGTCTTAGCAAAACCATTGCCAATATAAGGGACAAGATCTTATCTAATTGAGTGTGAATAACTGTTCAGTGGGCCCAAAATTATATATTTCATACTATTTATACGTCCAGTACTACCTATATTTACATAATGGAGTAGATTTTGGACAATACAATGACTGGAAATGGTGAGAAATTGAAGGGTTCATTGGTTGACAGTTGTTGCAAGATATCACGATGAACACTAAAACTGTTTTCACAGTTGAAGGAAAATACATAAAATAATAAAGTAATATATATTATTGAAGCGAATGGAATGCTCTACAACCCTATAAGCGCCATTTAGTTTTTGGGTTCATCGTTGAAGAGATATCCGGTCGAGAATAGAAAAAAAGTGTGTTTTTTCCCAAACTGAGAACAGAACTTGTAGGAAATTTAACCAGCTTTCATTCGTTATAGAATGTTCATGTCGCTGGGACGCAATGTTTCCGAGATATTAGTGAAAACCCGAAAAATGGGACCTTCTAAACCCCCCCCCCCCCCCACGGCACAAAGGCTACGGGCTGTTATAAAGTTATGAATTGTGTTCCAAACATTTCCATCTATAACTCTTAGTTGCTTGGACCTATTAGTCGCTAAATTTCAGATTTCACGATGAACACTGAAATTATTTTTACGTTTGAAGGAAAATACATAAAATAGCAAAGTAATATATATTATTGAAGGAAATGCAATACTCTACAACCCTATAAGCGTTATTTATTTTTTGTTGGGTTCATCTTTGAAGAGTTATCCTGTCAAAACGGGGGATAAATATGCGGCAAAAGTATTTTTCCCCAAAATGACAGACTTTCAAGAGCGGATATTTCGAAAACTAAAGATATCTCGAAAAACATTATTGGATAGAACATGTAGGAAATTTAATCAGCTTTCATTTGTTATAGAATAGTCATGATGCTAGGACGCAGGGTTTCCAAGATATAAGTGAAAACCCGAAAAATCGGACCTTCTAAACCTCCCCGCCCTCCCGCCACAATGGCTACGGACAAGAACTTTTGATTTGTTCACCTCCTATCTAGCCCAAACAAAGCTACCAAATTGTGTTCCAAAAATTTCCACCTATAGCTGTTTGTAAGCATTCGTTGCCTGGACTGTGATCCATTCCTCAGACCTCCAGATAATGAAAGATTCTTGGCAATGTGGGGGATATAAAAGAAACTGGCTGTAAGAATTGGAATATACCTGTAAAATGTCACAATGCCAGGATGACAAGGCCTAAACTTTAAAGTTTTAATAAAGAGGCTGCTAGAAATAAGATGTTTAAAATGGCCTGAAGGCCGAAACGTTGTAAAATGATGATATAAATAAAGGACTTATTAAGGTCTGAGGAATGAATCAAACCAATTGTGCTTTAAAATTAGACTGACCTCAGAATTTCCTTCTTTTTTTGGGCGGAAAAGGATAATATTTAAAATAAAAATACGAATATTATTAACTTTTTTCTGCCATAGTTTGTTTTTTTGAATAGCACTATCCGGTAGAGCTAACGAAAATTGTTGATGTTGAAATTCTGGGGACTTTTTACAATTTCGATCACTTCCCACATAATCCTTTCCCTTGTTTTGGATTTCTTGACTAGAACTGTAGTTTTATCAAATCTATGGCTTTCTGCAACTGCTGATCTTTTCGTATCTGCATTTTTGATGCTTTCAACGTTTTCTTTGAGTCTTGTGCAAATCAGTTTTCCAGTTTGTCCTATGTATGTCTTCCCAGATGAACATGGTATGCTGTATATACACGGCGTCTTCAAACCTTAACATATGTTCCAGGCTCTCACAAAACAGTTTTACCATGAATGTTATGATATCGTAGTATTGGGCCAAGTTTTAGGCTCTTAATACCTTGTCAAGAACCTAATAATACCCTCTCACTTATCTGTGCAATTCAAACTTATTAAATTTTCATTAACTTACATACGGCCGTGGTCGCTTTAACTTACATAGAGTTCATACAAACCCGATCCTTTAACTTACATACGGCCGTGGTCGCTTTAACTTACATAGAGTTCATACAAACCCGATCCTTTAACTTACATACGGCCGTGGTCGCTTTAACTTACATAGAGTTCATACAAACCCGATCCTTTAACTTACATACGGCCGTGGTCGCTTTAACTTACATAGAGTTCATACAAACCCGATCCTTTAACTTACATACGGCCGTGGTCGCTTTAACTTACATAGAGTTCATACAAACCCGATCCTTTAACTTACATACGGCCGTGGTCGCTTTAACTTACATAGAGTTCATACAAACCCGATCCTTTAACTTACATACGGCCGTGGTCGCTTTAACTTACATAGAGTTCATACAAACCCGATCCTTTAACTTACATACGGCCGTGGTCGCTTTAACTTACATAGAGTTCATACAAACCCGATCCTTTAACTTACATACGGCCGTGGTCGCTTTAACTTACATAGAGTTCATACAAACCCGATCCTTTAACTTACATACGGCCGTGGTCGCTTTAACTTACATAGAGTTCATACAAACCCGATCCTTTAACTTACATACGGCCGTGGTCGCTTTAACTTACATAGAGTTCATACAAACCCGATCCTTTTAAGTCATCAAAGAACTAATAATAACCATAAATCCTTATCCTAAGGACCTGAATCTTCAAATACCAGACTTATAATAATAACAATCATTATAAAAAAAAAAAAAAAATCAGTCCCGTAACAGGCCACGAGGGCCCTGCGGGCAGATACTATAGAGGTATCTGATTCATGACCATACGGCGCACTAGGGAGATAGTGTGGTCAGTACTATGCTCCGGCCGCCTGATTTTCCCCTTGGCTGCTTCGACTGCTAGTCATTAGCACCCAAAATACCCATTTTTTTTTTTTATTTTTTTTTTACGGCGTATCTACAACTTGGCCATTAGCGCCGGGCTATCTGTAGAAATAAGGGTTGCCACCCTTTTATAATGCCTACAGCACGTGGTCGGTCACCCATTCAGGTTCTGACCACGCCCGACGTTGCTTAACTTCGGTGATCTGGGTTGGCCTAGGGACGGTCAGGGAGGCCGAATTCATCCCATGAACGTAGACACTAGAAGAAAAAATCTTCAGTGCCTGCTCGGGATTTGAACTCTGCTCCTCCAGCTTATTAGTCCAGTGCTCTACCACTGAGCTAACCTAACGATCATTATAGCGGTCATCATTTAACGAAATCAGGCCAAGTTGGAAATGGACAAATAAGTGAGAGGGGATTATTAGGTTCTGACAAGAACCTAAAACTTGGTTAATATTTTAGGGCCTACAACTTAATTTGAATTTTTACACGAACAAAAATGACCGGGTTTTCACTCTCCTATATCTTTGGTTCTTTTTGGATAGAGTTGAACCTTGAAACCATACATAGTTGATATCGTATATAAACCATACATAGTTGATATCGTATATAAACCATACATAGTTGATATCGTATATAAACCATACATAGTTGATATCGTATATACACCATACATAGTTGATATCGTATGTAAACCATACATAGTTGATATCGTATATAAACCATACATAGTTGATATCGTATATACACCATACATAGTTGATATCGTATATAAACCATACATAGTTGATATCGTATATAAACCATACATAGTTGATATCGTATATACACCATACATAGTTGATATCGTATATAAACCATACATAGTTGATATCGTATATAAACCATACATAGTTGATATCGTATATAAACCATACATAGTTGATATCGTATGTAAACCATACATAGTTGATATCGTATATACACCATACATAGTTGATATCGTATATACACCATACATAGTTGATATCGTATATAAACCATACATAGTTGATATCGTATATTTTTTTTTTTTTTTTGTTTATCGCTTACAAGGTTTCCCCATAGCGAGGAGTAGGCCTTATATAATGTGATTAGTATAACTAATGTTAGTATTACTAGGGTCATGCATTAATCTAATTTTTATTTAACATGCACCAATATCTTAATAATATTTTTAACTTAATAATTTACAAAAATAACTTATTTACATTTATTTAAATAAATATTGTTTTGGCAATCATAATACATAAAAAATATTGTATGTAGCCTAGTTATTTATATTTATATACTCTATAATATATTTAAAAATAGATAAACAGTAGGAAAAATAGGAATATTCAAACAATAACAAAACAAAGTAGAATTATTCTCCGAGCAGTGAAGCCCTGAGCTTTAACATATTCTTAAGGTATAGAAATATTTTGAAATAATCCTCTTTTGAGGCTCTGTTTAGGATCTCATGGAATTGAGCGTTATCTGCTGGGTAATTCAATGGTAGATACTATAAACCATACATAGTTGATATCGTATATAAAAAGTTCTCAAAGTTATAGATTTGAACTTTCTTGAAACTAGGGAGTCAGCATTTTGACACTGACTCGTCCATCAACAGAATTATAAGATACATCTCGACAAGCTAGTCTAGTAACTGAAACTTACTTTTTATTTGGGCCCTGAAATTTAAGAGCCAAAAACTCGGCCCAATACTATGATATAATAACTTTAATTAGGCATGGGAACTTAAAATTCTGTGCCAAGGGTCGTGGGTTGGATTCCCACTAGGGGTGGTGGCTTTTCTTGCGAAAAATGGAAAGTTATCAGCCCTATTTTGGCTAGAAAAGAGTCGCAACCTAAAGATAACCCGTCCTAATATATGAATAAACACGTTTTATTAACATTTAATATAAAATTTAATACATTGTAAATTATCTATTATATAGAAATGAATCGCTAAATGTGCTGGTAAGCGCAAATCTCGAAAACAACTGAACCCATTTCGCTAATTATTTTTTTATAATATTCCTTGAAGTACGAGGATGGTTCTTACGGAGAGAAAAATTTAAAAAAAATTGCATAAAAAAGTCTAAAAACAACACTTTTCGGGTATTTTCTACTTTGTTAACGCAAATTCATTTTTCAATAAAACATGTGTTCTCACTTATGATATTTTTAACAGTTAACGTATTAGGTTATTTGTGTATAAGCAAAATTTCACTATAACAGTAATAATAAGAACATTTGGAGGCCCGGTGGCCGTGAGTGTTAAGGCTTGAGAACTTAACACTCAGTGCCAAGGGTCGTGGGTTCGATTCCCACTATGGAGTGGTGACTTTTTTTTAGAAAAAAGAAAAGGTATCAGCCCTATCCTGGCTAGAAAAGGGTGGTAACCTATAGATAACCCGTCCTAAAATTCGTAGTTAATAATAAATGGACGTTAAAATTTAAATAAATAAACTTTATTAGGCAAACTATCCAAGTTCCAGGGCGTTGGGACGGGTTCAACCATAACTCGTACACTATACTACAGAGTCCTTGGGAGGGCCTCTTTTTTCAACGTTAGTTTTTTGCAGAGATTACAAATTTAAAATACCAAAACTATGTTTATTTGTACTTACATATACAGTAGACTCTCCCTAATCCGGCGTCGTCGGGACCCAGGTACAGTCGGATTAGAGAAAACGCCAGAATAGAGACTCCAGTTAAAAGAGGACACTAATGTATTTGAAAAACCCTATTATTTGAGGATATAATAATATGTACCGGGGGCGAGGTTAGCTCAGGGGTAGAGCACTGGACTAATAAGTTGGAGGACCTGAGTTCAAACCCGAGCATAGTACTAAAGATTTTTTCTTCTAGTGTCTTCGTTCATGGGTTGAATTCGGCCTCCCTGACCGGCCCTAGGCCAACCCAGCCTTTTTAATTAATTTAATAATGGGTACCTTGGGTGCTAATGACTCTAGCAGTCGAAGCAGCCAAAGGGGAAATCAGGCGGCCGGAGCATAGTACTGACCACACTATCTCCCTAGTGTGCCGTATGGTCATGAATCAGATACCTCTATAGTATCTGACCCTCAGGGCCCTCGTGGCCTGTTATATGGGACTGATTTTTTTTTTTAATAATATGTACCATTTTTAATATTGCATATTTAAAATGGTACATATTATTAAAATTACTTTTAAAACTTCCACTCCACTCTCAATGAATGTTCGAACTAGATTAGATAAAATGAGGCAAATAGTTGCAACACAAGTTGCTGCTCCTAAAACGAAACATATATACCTCCTTTGACTTCCATTCAAGGAAATACCAGGAAACAAATGTTAGGCTAGCTAGGAAGGGAAGGTTTAATAGGAACCCTCGAGCAGGTCTAGCTCCGGCCAGTTCCCAGATCCGTCACTCATTCCTCTCGGATTAGAGAGAGCGACGGATAAGAGAATGTCGGATAAGGGAGACTTCTGTATTTATAAAGGCTTGTATTTTTACAGGTTATTTCATGGGCATATATAGGAAATAATTTCGGAGGGGGCTGGGAAAATTTCGGGGGGCTGAGACCATTTCCCGTGTATGGAATACTAACAATTTAGATCTTGGAAGAGTTTTAGCCAACTTAAACGCTATTACACCCAAAATAGAATATGTTTTATGAACTAAATGATCTTATTTAATTTATTTTTAAGGGTTTTACGAAATTTTTACCGATCAAATGAAAATTTCGGGGGGGGGGGGCTGCAGCCCTCCCTTATATACGCCCATGGGTTCTTTTAAGCAAAGTCATGAGAAATGCAGCGTACACTAATCATATTTCTTAAGATTATGCTTAGTTATGCAGCTCAGAGTTTTAAATTTTAATAATTCCCATCTCTTTGTATGAAAAGTAGCTTTTGTTGGTTTAGGTTGGTGTATTTCATTGTTATGATAATAGAGGTGACACGTTATTTCTGCATCAGGTGCATATTTGCTTCTTTTTCCATAATGAATTAAACCGAGTTCATTTCTTGAAAAATTGTGATATTAAAAACTTGAAACATTACCAAAGTCTGATTCGCTGGAACTGCGTCATCTTGAACTCTTTCCGGGTATTGTTTATTTATTGACGAGGATCCGCTACCAAGGCGATTCGCTCTACATAATTTTTGCATATAGATCTGGAGGCCCGGTGGCCGTGAATGTTAAGGCACGAGCACTTAACACTCCGTGCCAAAGGTCGTGGGTTCGATTCCCACTATGGGGTGGAGGCTTTTCTTTAGAAAAAAGAATTGGCATCAGCCCTAGCTTGGCTAGAAAAGGGTGGTAACCTATAGATAACCCGTCCCAAAATTCGTAATTAATAATAATCTATATATATATAAAAATCACGTGTCTGTCTGTTTGTCTGTTTTTCTATTTGTCTGTTTGTTTGTTCCTTATACAAATCCACACCGTTTGTCTGATATTGACCAAACTTCGCACATAGATACGTCTTGATCCGGGAAATCTCGTAGTCTAGCTCAAAATCTTCTAGGATTCACAGTTCGGGAGTTACGCCTTCGAAAATGTCATTTATGAAGGAGTAAATTCTCCGAAATAGCCATTTTCTTCCAGTGTTGCAACTTCTTCAAAGAAGAACGGCAATATAGATGGAAATTAGCAAGCCAACAAAACTCTTCTTTTTTTTTAAGTTTTACTTTCTTTTTGTTTTTGTTTTACTTTTTTTTAAGTTATACTTATTTTTAGAGTTTTATTTTAACTTCTTTTAAAGTTTTACCTATTCTCAAAATAGCCTTATATTCTCAGAATTTGGAGAAAAATCATATTTCTGTTTAAGAAGTACATATCAAGTAAGACAACACTGGGCTCCTAGGTGTTATTCAGTTTTGCAACAGAATTAAGCTTGAAAATACATTTAAACGGTTTAAGTTTTTAACAAATCTTTTTTGAAACATTTCGTTAAAACTTTGTTCTAAAACATTTCAGTTTTAACCTTTGTTTGTTTAATTACAAATTACAATTTAAATTACATTACTTACGTGTGTATCAAACTTTTTTAACTTTGAACTTTTTTAAGTTTGAACATTTTTTAAGCCTACCTTTTAGTCTTTTAAGTCTATCTTAAGTCTAATAAAAAGTAAATATATCGTATAACATAAATTTATTTCTGTAGGACAACACTGGGCTTAGAAGCCATTTTTCGCTCTAAAACATTTACGTTTTAAGCTTGAACCTTTTTTCTTTTTTTAGCCTTAGTGTTTATATCTAACATTCATACATCTAACTTTTTAAGTTTCATGAAACTTTTTTAAGTGTCTGCAAACTTTTTAAGTTTTCAAACGTGCGTTAATCAAACTTCATAAAGTTTGCAAAAGTGTCTGTATCAAACTTTTTTAAGTTTGGTGTTTTCATTTATCTTATAACCATGTAAGTCAAGTAAGTAGAACTATAAGTTTAACTTCCATTCCCTTTGTTTACTATTTTTGTTACTATGCTATTTTATTGCTTATTAAAAACTATGCCTTTAATAATTAATTTATGCCTCCCTTTTATCACATGCATTTGCTTAGTAAAAGCTTGCAAATACATTTAAACGGTTTATGTTTTTAACAAATCTTTTTCGAAACATTTCGTTAAAACTGTGTTTTAAAACATTTCAGTTTTAACCTTTGTTTGTCTATTTTCATCTTTTAGTTATGCCATACATGGTGTTAATATAGAATATAGAAGTGTTTAATTGCTTGGAAAATTAACCAATAAGAGAATTAAAATTATGAGATGTGAC
Source organism: Gonocerus acuteangulatus (assembly GCA_946811695.1). Lineage (NCBI taxonomy): Eukaryota > Metazoa > Arthropoda > Insecta > Hemiptera > Coreidae > Gonocerus > Gonocerus acuteangulatus. Next base: position 3,773,924 of record OX328131.1, on the reverse strand, counting down.
AATGGTAAGGAATATTTAAATAGTATGATTTATGCTTTTACAAAGAATAAGAGTACCTAAATTAATCCATGCCCTCATATATTCACAAATTAAAGGGAACTGCTGACCAATTTTTTAGAACAATTATGAATATATGTCATTGTTTACTGGCAGAATCTATTGTTGTAAAAAAGTTTTGGCCAAAAATTGTTTGTGGAGCAACTTATTTGAAAAATCGCACTTCAGCTAAAACCATTGAGAATAAAACATCCTATAAAATATATTTGGAAAGAAACCATATGTTTCTAAGTTACGTTTATATGGTAGTAAAGTTCTTCTTAAGAAACCAGAACAAATAACGACTTAAATGGGGTAAGAAGGTGAATATTTGCATTTTAATCCGTTATAGTGAAGCTTGGGAGTACTTTTGAATAATAAAATCATAGTCACTATGCATGTTGATGATGATGATTAGTTAATAGTTAGGTTAGTGGGAACTGATGAAAAATTTTAATGAAGAAAAGGAACCAGACTTGATTTATTTTTAGATGAAAGCCTTGGATAAATACAAATGTATAGTTTTAAACAAAATAATACTTGGGATTTAGTTGAAAATAAAAAAGTTGTAAATGCAAAATGTTGACCAGTTGGACATAGAGACTGCATTCTTAAATGGTAAAATCAATTCGGAAGTGTATATTTGAGGAGATTGATATCAAAGTCGCCTACGTTACGTAGCTCCTTAAAAGAATAAATAAATAAATGATATCAAAGTTGGACAACTCCATTTTTTTTCAATTGAAAAAAATGGAGTTGTCTAACATTTGAGTCAAATGAATATATTGGAGACATGCTCAAAAACTCATTGTGTAAAGAAACATTTGAGAAATTCAGAAATATGTTAAATTTGATATTTTATATTTCATATATTGTTCATACTTCCTGCCTTAGGGAGGAACATTTTTGTCGGTTATACAATTTATAATGTGAGGTGATGTACATCTTGCTGTTTGTGTGTGTAATAAATGGATATGAACTTGACATGCTTTTATGAATCTCCCACACTTTTACTACTTTTAAATAATTTCTTATCTCAACAATTTTAATTATAAAAAGGGTCAAAAGGCACATTTAATTTTAAAAAATCTGGTAGTAATACCCACTATGAATAACTCCTACAAGGAATCAATTACATTCTCTTCTAGATTTGTACCAAAAATATTTACTTTATTATCATAAATTATTCCTCCAAGCCCTCAATCTTAGAACCTTTAAAAAAATATGTTCCATTAAGGAGAAGGCAGCAACCATGGAGTTTTATATCATTTTTATTGTTTCATAACGTTTTGTCCATCGCAAGCCTAACTTAATTTCACTTTTAATATTTAAATTTATATCATTTTAATTTGCTGTCATGGAATTGTCTTTAAAACATTTCCTTCTTATTAAAATGAATTCTTTCATTTATCCCCCCCCCCAGGTGAATTGAATTTTCCATGCAATTTTCTATTAATCTAAATATGCCAAGCCTCTTTATTATTGACATATTTACACCCAGCAGTTTTATTACATTTTTATATCTGCTTTCTTTTGTCTGAGATATTTATATCCTCTGACTACTCCATTATTTAAATACGCTTGCAATTTGAGCGCAATATTGTTGCAAAATCAAAATGGTGTACAGCACACTAGGGAGATAGTGTGGTGAGTACTATGCTCCAACCGCCTGATTTTCCCCTAGGCTGCTTCGACACCTCAAGCCATTAGCACCCAGGGTATCCATTGGTAAATTTATTAAAGGCTGGGTTGGCCTAGGGACTGCCAGTGAAGCCAAATTCAACCCAAGAACGAAGACATTAGAAGAAAAAATCTTTATTGTTTGCTCGAGATTCGATCTCAGGTGCTCCAGTTTATTAGTCCAGTGCTCTACCACTGAGCTAACCTCGACCTCTCGCCAAATCAAATTAATCCCCCTTTAATTTATTTAGTATAAGTCCTTATTGAAATTCCCAAATAGCTTTAATTCATTGTTGTCTATAGCTGCAACAAAAATATCTAAATTTGTTTTTCTTAGATAGCCCTATTTCCTATGACAAAAGGGCTATCCTTAAAGAAGAGCTCATAAACCTTAAGAATTGAAAGAGAAGCTTTAATATAACGGAAAATGTCAACAACAAAATGTGAAAGTTTATTTGGAACAAAAAGTTTTTAATACTTTCCTTTTGGCTCAATTAACATAAATCCTGCATCAATTACTTTTTCAATCATAGAAAGAAAAACCTTAGTTACAGATTATTACATGAAAAGGTATAGAACATAACATATTAATATTATAAGTAAAGATGGAATGGTTGGGATTCGGCTAAATAAACCTCAATATGATTTTGTTTTAAAAAATCTATATTTCGGATGTTTTGGCTACTGATTGGTAGCCTTCGTCAGCTAAAATGACAAAAAAAGAAAATAATACAGAAACCAAAAAAAGTTTATAATTGTGATAGGTAACAGAACTAAAAATACAATTAAGATATAAAAGAACATATTGTCTTAAATTCTTAGAATGAGTAGAATGAAAAAGTAAATAGGTACAATAATTGATTTTAATAGTAATTAGTAACATTAATTGATTTTACAAAGAAATATGAAACTACATACCAATGACAAATATAGTAGCTAATAGTAACAATAATCAATTTTACAAAGAAATAAGATACTAACCTAGCTACTATATTTGTATATATATACCTCCTATTAGCTACTATATTTGTCATTGGTATGTAGTTTCATATTTCTTTGTAAAATCAATTAATGTTACTAATTACTATTAAAATCAATTATTGTACCTATTTACTTTTTCATTCTAAGAATTTAAGACGATATGTTCTTTTATAAGTTAATTGTATTTTTAGTTCTGTTACCTATCACAATTATAAACTTTTTTTGGTTTCTGTATTAATTTCTTTTTTTGTCATTTTAGCTGACGAAGGTTACCAATCAGTAGACAAAACGTCCGAAATATAGATTTTTTAAAACAAAATCATATTGAGGCTTATTTAGCCGAATCCCAACCATTCCATCTTTGCTTATCACCTCGACGGCTAACTATCTAATCATCATTATTAATATTATATTTAAAAAAACAAAAACAATACAAATAAAGAATAGTTTCAGTTATACTAGATTAAAACTTATAACTAAGTAAGAATGACCTTAATTAAATGCTTCATTTTGTTGCTATTTTTTAATATATATTTATATATGGACCACACATTATTTTCTTTAAAAAATTATACACAGGTAGTTTGGTTAGGATTTTCTTTAAAGTGGTACTACAATTACATGATTCCAGTATACTTTTTAAAATAAGGTTTAATTTATTTTCCACCCCACATTCAGTGAAAATTTGAAAAAACAATTTTTTAACTGAGCTCTCAACTTATAAACTTACTTTCTCATAATTTGAACAAGTGTCATATAATCATTCATTTTAATATATAATATAAAGTTTTATATCATTTTTATTGTTTCATAATGTTTTGTCCATCGCAAGCCTAACTTAATTTCACTTTTAATATTTAAGTTTATATCATTTTAATTTGCTGTTATGGAATTGTCTTTAAACTATTTCCTTCTTATTAAAATGAATTCTTTCATTTATCCCCCCCCCCAGGTGAATTGAATTTTCCATGCAATTTTCTATTAATCTAAATATGCCAAGCCTCTTTATTATTGACATATTTACACCCAGCAGTTTTATTATATTTTTATATCTGCTTTCTTTTGTCTGAGATATTTATATCCTCTGACTACTCCATTATTTAAATACGCTTGCAATTTGAGCACAATATTGTTGCAAAATCAAAAAAGAAAAAAAGAAAAAGAAAGGCCACGAGGACCCTAAGTGGCAGATACTATAGAGGAATCTGATTCATGACTGTACAGCACACTAGGGAGATAGTGTGGTCAGTACTATGCTCCAGCCGCCTGATTTTCCCCTAGGCTGCTTCGACACCTCAAGCCATTAGCACCCAGGGTATCCATTGGTAAATTTATTAAAGGCTGGGTTGGCCTAGGGACTGCCAGTGAGGCCAAATTCAACCCAAGAACGAAGACATTAGAAGAAAAAATCTTTATTGTTTGCTCGAGATTCGATCTCAGGTGCTCCAGTTTATTAGTCCAGTGCTCTACCACTGAGCTAACCTCGACTCCTCGCCAAATCAAATTAATCCCCCTTTAATTTATTTAGCATAAGTCCTTATTGAAATTCCCAAATAGCTTTAATTCATTTTTGTCTATAGCTGCAACAAAAATATCTAAATTTGTTTTTCTTAGATACCCCTATTTCCTATGACAAAAGGGCTATCCTTAAAGAAGAGCTCATAAACCTTAAGATTTGAAAGAGAAGCTTTAATATAATGGAAAATGTCAACAACAAAATGTGAAAGTTTATTTGGAACAAAAAGTTTTTAATACTTTCTTTTTGGCTCAATTAACATAAATCCTGTATCAATTACTTTTTCAATCATAGAAAGAAAAACCTTAGTTACAGATTATTACATGAAAAGGTATAGAACATAACATATTAATATTATATTTAAAAAAAACAAAAACAATACAAATAAAGAATAGTTTCAGTTATACTAGATTAAAACTTATAACTAAGTAAGTATAACCTTAATTAAATGCTTCATTTTGTTGCTATTTTTTAATATATATTTATATATGGACCACACATTATTTTCTTTAAAAAATTATACACAGGTAGTTTGGTTAGGATTTTCTTTAAAGTGGTACTACAATTACATGATTCCAGTATACTTTTTAAAATAAGGGTTAATTTATTTTCCACCCCACATTCAGTGAAAATTTGAAAAATAATTTTTTTAACTGAGCTCTCAACTTATAAACTTACTTTCTCATAATTTGAACAAGTGTCATATAATCATTCATTTTAATATATAATATAAAGTAGGAGTACCATGACATGCTGGGTAACAGGTATTTAATATGAAACATGTGTAGCATGCCACACCCGGTAACACCTATTTAATATAAAGTAGGTGTAGCATGGCACACCGGGTAACAGCTAGTGGACAATAAAATTTAAACAATAATACATATAGATCTAATCATAACTACAAATATGCAATAGGAATTATACATCCAATATTACAAATAATGATGTGCAGACAATTAGGGAATTTAAAAAATGAAAGCCTATTGGGGCGTTAATAATTTTTGAGATTTTCGGAATAGGTTAAACTCATCAAAACAAAAGTCCGACTCGCAGGAACTGCATCATCTTAGCACGGTTACGTACATCTCGAAGAAATGGAATAGATTAGCATCACAAATCACAGGAAACTGACAGTATCCAACTTACACAGAAGCGGATAATTATTAATCTGTATAAGTCAATACAATTATGTACTGAAAACGTACTTACTCTTTGACTACTGCTTAGACGGTTCTAAACAACCAAAAATTCGTTGTCATTTTAACTATCTTGTTTTACTAGCAAATCTAGGCGCACGGTAGTGCGCCAGGCCAAGTTCCGGCCTAAGCATACTGTGTGTATATTACAGGCGGTCTTAGAGCCGATTTTTACCCTCTCATAACTTTCAACCAGGTGAAGATAAATTTATGAAATTTTACACAGGTATTAAACTACTGGATGTGAGTAAAACTGGAAATTTTCATAATTCTACATCGAATAGTTTCTGAGATATAAGCGATCGAAAATCGGGATTTATAGGACTCACTCACTCACTCACTCACTCACTCACTCACTGACTCATCAAAATTATTAGGCACTTCCCATGATGCTAGAGACTTGAAATTTTGCATGAAGATAGATATGAAGGTGTTATTAAAGGAAAAAATCGAAAAATCGCGAAAAGTTGTGTTTGACTCCGCTTCCGGGGCGGGGGCGTGCCAGTTTTGTACTTCCATCGGAAACCCGTCATTCCGTCCGAAACCCATGATGTGGAGTATCAAATGAATTGTCTCGGTATGAAGAACCTATATTTGATGTTTTAAGAAACAAATAGAGACGCATACAGGCTCGGTAAAAATCTTATACCAGCTTTCTGTCTGTATGTTTGTTCCTCTTACAAATCCGTACCGTTTGACCGATTTTGACCAAACTTGGGACACAGATGGGTCTTGATACGGGGAGAATCATAGGCTAGGAAAAATTGTCTATCAGCTGTCTGTTTGTCTGTTTGTTCCTTATACAAATACACACCGTTTGACCGGTTTTGACAAAATTTGACACACATGTCGGTCTTTATCCGGGTAGTGCCATAGGCTAGTCAAAATCGTCTATCAGCTGTCTGTCTGCATGTTTGTTCCGTACACAAATTCACACCATTTGACCGATTTTGACCAAACTTGGCACACAGGTAGGCCTTGGTCCGGGGAATGCACTAGGCTAGGTAAAAAAGGTCTTTCAGCTGTCTGTCTGTATGTTTGTTCCTTATACCAATTCACACCGTTTGGCCTATTTTGACCAAACTTGGCACGCAGGTAGGTCTTGATACGGGAGTGTCATATTACCTATGACGTTTTCTACTTCTTGCTCCATCGAAATGCCATCATTCCTTCTGAAACCCATCATGTGGGGTATCAAATGAATCGTCTTGGTAAGGAGAACCTATATTTGATGTTTTAAAAAACATTTCGACACATCTTAAAAACAGTTCTGACTTCTTTCTTAAATGTAGTAAATAAAGTCGTAGGGGTTCACTGCATAATATACTTCAAAACAGATACTAAGTTTTTCAAAGTCGAGTCATTTTTGTTCTTATATTTTTCTTGAAGGCCTTCTACACTTTCCCTATTGTGATCTTTATCCTCGGGATAAGGTTCCTGTGTTTTACTGTGTAATAGTTTAGTAAAGAGAGCAATCAATTTGTCCTCTAAAGTAATGTCATTTGGAAGAGCTTCTAACTTTTCTAGTCTAGTGATTAGATGTATGTAGGTTGATTATTGGTATCAAATATCAAGCAGTATGGAGAACCTTATGCAGAATCCAAAGACCCTGGTTTTATATGAAGTACAAAAGCCAGTAGGTATGCGGCAACTAAATTCTATTTAATACTTAGAAAAAAGCAATGAGATCCCCAAAAAAACATAAATGTGAAATAGAGGCCAAGTTCCTGCCACCACAAAGAAACACTCCCTTCCTCAAAAATATCCCCTCCTAAAACCCCCCAAAAACGCCTTACCATTCTACACTCCAAAAAAGTAGTATGGGTTGGTGTATTAATTCAACCAAAAATATTTGCCAATACAAGAGATGATACAAGAAAGAAATGGCCAAGTTCATTACTTGGAAGACCTCATAGTTACTTACTAAGAACAGTAAAGACACTTCAACTGACCTTTAAAAACAACAATAAAAATACTTATATCCAGTTACTAAAATATCACTTTCCTCAACCAGGTATATTCTTAAACTTGGCAATGTTTTTTTTGTGCCGAAATTATCTTTAGATAAAAACTAAACATTGCCAAGTTTAAGAATATACCTGGTTGAGGAAAGTGATATTTTAGTAACTGGATATAAGTATTTTTATTGTTGTTTTTAAAGGTCAGTTGAAGTGTCTTTACTGTTCTTAGTAAGTAACTATGAGGTCTTCCAAGTAATGAACTTGGCCATTTCTTTCTTGTATCATCTCTTGTATTGGCAAATATTTTTGGTTGAATTAATACACCAACCCATACTACTTTTTTGGAGTGTAGAATGGTAAGGCGTTTTTGGGGGGTTTTAGGAGGGGATATTTTTGAGGAAGGGAGTGTTTCTTTGTGGTGGCAGGAACTTGGCCTCTATTTCACATTTATGTTTTTTTGGGGATTCGTTTTACTGTTATAATCAACTGTAAATATGTGCTTCATGGCGAATAAAATTCCATTCTGTCGTGGGTTAAATCTTTCTATAAAATAAAAAATAACGATAACTTCAGTTGGAGGCTATTAGGAAGGTTAAATAGATAGGAGAATTCAAAACAAACTACGTCATCATGATTAGCCACTGCCATCTTGATTACCACAGCCACTCCAAACTTACCAAAACCTTTCACCGTTTCTTAACTTATTTTACTACAATACTAATTTTACTGATAAATGCAATTTAAAACAAGAAACAACCAATTAAAAAGTGAGATAAACAAAGAGAAAAACCCTTTCAAAACAAACACTTTTTTATAGTGAAGATGGAGATAGTTAGCCGTTGCAGAGATACGAAGACAAGGTATAGATGGGATTCGGCTAGGAGAAAAACGTCAGACTTTCAGGAAGAGATTTGTATTTGGACGTTTCGGCTGCACATTGGCAGCCTTCTTCAGCACTAGAGAATGCCTAGGGGGGGGGGGAGAGGGAGGAAGACCTCGAGAACAACTTAGGTAACCATGGTTGAATGTAATACAACATTCAACCATGGTTACCTAAGTTGTTCTCGAGGTCTTCCTCCCTCTCCCCCCCCCCCCTAGGCATTCTCTAGTGCTGAAGAAGGCTGCCAATGTGCAGCCGAAACGTCCAAATACAGATCTCTTCCTGAAAGTCTGACGTTTTTCTCCTAGCCGAATCCCAACTATGCCTTGTCTTCGAAACACTTTTTTAGTTTTAAGCGCTTATATCTCTGATTGACGTTGCCCCATCGAATATTGCTTCAGAGCATTTTTTGTAGAGAATTTAGTAATCATTCGAATGGTTACCTTCCACTTACCACGATTTCTCAACCGTTGTCGAGATATTTACGAATAATGTATGAAGATCCGAAAACTTTTCATGTCTATTAATAAAATGATTTTTTTCGCATACTTCCTTATCTCCAAATATAACCAAAATTTAAACATCTTAGTTGGGATTAATTTCGAAGATGAAGAAAATATTTCAATTGAATCCCGCGATTCTAAGTATTCACAAAAAAATAATGACTTAAAAAAACATTGATTCCACTTTTCTCAGGAACGGTTACAGACATCGCCATAAAAATGGTTTCATTCGTTTTCTTATGTTAAGAAACCTATAAAACAAGTACCTGCAAGCATATACAAACGTTACTCAAAAACGTAAGTGTTAGGTTTTTTTTTGCGCGAATTTCGCCCCATACACTATCTTCTAGTACGCGGATTCTGCTGGTTAACGAACTTGACCTTTCAAATCAGACGACAGATTTTTGTACCAAATTTCGTTAAAATCGGACCATTTTTGAGCTTGCTAGAGAGCGAACAGACAAGCATATATATACATATATATATAAATAAATAAATATATATATATATATATATATATATAAATTTGGGCCACCTATATTTTCGTGATCTATAGGGTCTGAAACGTGAAAGTTTCTAGTCGGCACTTCCGGATTGCGTCGTGAGGTCAACCTCATAAGCGGGTTCTCCCTATGGAGACAGGGAGTAACCGCGCTAAAATGGAACAAGTATTTTGAGTGTATATTTAAATGAATTCAGGGAGATTTTGTTGAAGTAATACGCTGAAGTTTGTACCGCCCTACAAGCTGTCACACAAATCGCGGTATTTCATTTTAACTCATGACAGCTCATGACTAAACAACGTTAGCACCTAGAATGAACTCGAATTGAAGTGTTTTGACGTGGGACATGTATTACCTGAGCCAATACGGTAAACTAGATAGTGCAAGAAATAAAGGCCTACTCTAATCCTTTCCTTTCATTCCGGTGTTATGATCGGATAAGCAGATACTGTAATAAAGGCCTACTCTAATCCTTTCCTTTCTTTGCGGTGTTATGATCGGATAAGCAGATACTGTAATAAAGGCCTACTCTAATCCTTTCCTTTCTTTGTGGTGTTATGATCGGATAAGCAGATACTGTAATAAAGACCTACTCTAATCCTTTCCTTTCTTTGTGGTGTTATGATCGGATAAGCAGATACTGTAATAAAGGCCTACTCTAATCCTTTCCTTTCATTCCGGTGTTATGATCGGATAAGCAGATACTGTAATAAAGGCCTACTCTAATCCTTTCCTTTCTTTGTGGTGTTATGATCGGATAAGCAGATACTGTAATAAAGGCCTACTCTAATCCTTTCCTTTCATTCCGGTGTTATGATCGGATAAGCAGATACTGTAATAAAGGCCTACTCTAATCCTTTCCTTTCTTTGTGGTGTTATGATCGGATAAGCAGATACTGTAATAAAGGCCTACTCTAATCCTTTCCTTTCTTTGTGGTGTTATGATCGGATAAGCAGATACTGTAATAAAGGCCTACTCTAATCCTTTCCTTTCATTCCGGTGTTATTATCGGATAAGCAGATACTGTAATAAAGGCCTACTCTAATCCTTTCCTTTCATTCCGGTGTTATGATCGGATAAGCAGATACTGTAATAAAGACCTACTCTAATCCTTTCCTTTCTTTGTGGTGTTATGATCGGATAAGCAGATACTGTAATAAAGGCCTACTCTAATCCTTTCCTTTCATTCCGGTGTTATGATCGGATAAGCAGATACTGTAATAAAGGCCTACTCTAATCCTTTCCTTTCTTTGTGGTGTTATGATCGGATAAGCAGATACTGTAATAAAGGCCTACTCTAATCCTTTCCTTTCATTCCGGTGTTATGATCGGATAAGCAGATACTGTAATAAAGGCCTACTCTAATCCTTTCCTTTCTTTGTGGTGTTATGATCGGATAAGCAGATACTGTAATAAAGGCCTACTCTAATCCTTTCCTTTCTTTGTGGTGTTATGATCGGATAAGCAGATACTGTAATAAAGGCCTACTCTAATCCTTTCCTTTCATTCCGGTGTTATTATCGGATAAGCAGATACTGTAATAAAGGCCTACTCTAATCCTTTCCTTTCATTCCGGTGTTATGATCGGATAAGCAGATACTGTAATAAAGGCCTACTCTAATCCTTTCCTTTCTTTGTGGTGTTATGATCGGATAAGCAGATACTGTAATAAAGGCCTACTCTAATCCTTTCCTTTCATTCCGGTGTTATGATCGGATAAGCAGATACTGTAATAAAGGCCTACTCTAATCCTTTCCTTTCATTCCGGTGTTATGATCGGATAAGCAGATACTGTAATAAAGGCCTACTCTAATCCTTTCCTTTCATTCCGGTGTTATGATCGGATAAGCAGATACTGTAATAAAGGCCTACTCTAATCCTTTCCTTTCTTTGTGGTGTTATGATCGGATAAGCAGATACTGTAATAAAGGCCTACTCTAATCCTTTCCTTTCTTTGTGGTGTTATGATCGGATAAGCAGATACTGTAATAAAGGCCTACTCTAATCCTTTCCTTTCATTCCGGTGTTATGATCGGATAAGCAGATACTGTAATAAAGACCTACTCTAATCCTTTCCTTTCTTTGTGGTGTTATGATCGGATAAGCAGATACTGTAATAAAGACCTACTCTAATCCTTTCCTTTCTTTGCGGTGTTATGATCGGATAAGCAGATACTGTAATAAAGGCCTACTCTAATCCTTTCCTTTCTTTGTGGTGTTATGATCGGATAAGCAGATACTGTAATAAAGGCCTACTCTAATCCTTTCCTTTCTTTGTGGTGTTATGATCGGATAAGCAGATACTGTAATAAAGGCCTACTCTAATCCTTTCCTTTCTTTGCGGTGTTATGATCGGATAAGCAGATACTGTAATAAAGGCCTACTCTAATCCTTTCCTTTCATTCCGGTGTTATGATCGGATAAACAGATAAAAGCAGATGATTTTTTTCCTAATCTTTACTTTAACATGTCGACTTTGAAATGTGACCTTTCTCATCTCGGAGGAAGGTGGAGCTTTTTTTTGTAATCTTATCTGTTCTCAACGCTTACATGAAATTCCTAACTTATAACGTTATAAGTCGCTCTAATTTGTTTGTTGACCTGTTTGACTGATGTGTGGCTTGGTTGACCATCGTAGAGCAGGAAGAAAACTTTATAATTTTTTCTCCCTCTTTGGAAGTTATATATTAATTATTTATAGTAGTCTGTAATTTGGGCAAACTTCCATTATTGTGACTTTTGGCTTAAATGGTGCCAATGACCAAAGCAGTCGAGGCACCCAAATAATAATAATATATTTTGGCTTAAATTAGTGGGAATAACCCTGAAACAGGGGGAAAAGTCTGCTGTTCCTAGATTCTGTAGCTAATATAGTCTGAGAATCACTAACTAAATATTCGAAAACAGCGCCTTCGAAAATTGAATTTTCCGCTCTGTCACCACTGTGAGGCGGCCCTCGACTGCTGTACAAGTCCTTCGTTCCGGGGGCACGGCACACTTCGACTTCTACAGAAGTCTTTAGTAAGGAAAGGGTTAAGAACGATGGAGAATGAGGATCGGCTAACTTCTGCTTCTGTATAAGTTGGCTACTGTCAGTTTCCTGCGGTTTGTCACACCTGAAACATTGCTTTTATTCAATATATCAGGTAACGCAAATAGTCCTGACGTTTTTTTGAAATAGGGTAAAAATAAAGCAAAAATATATTTGAAATAAGATGTATTCCTCGAAATAGTCACCCTCACTCTCCAAAACCTTCTTCCAACGTGCCTCAATGTCACAAAGTCCTTTTTTTATAAAACTCAGCTGGTTTGGATGAAAAAAAGTTTCTACGGTGTTTTTCAAGGTCCTCTCATCCGCGAACGTTTTTCCCCGCGTACTGTTGCCTAGAGCTCTGAACAGATGGTAATCAGATGGTGACAAATCAGAGGAATATCGTGGGCGAGGTTGAGTTCTGAACAGGTGGTAATCAGATGGTGACAAATCAGAGGAATATCGTGGGTGAGGTAGAGTTCTGAACAGGTGGTAATCAGATGGTGACAAATCAGAGGAATATCGTGGGTGAGGTAGAGTTCTGAACAGGTGGTAATCAGATGGTGACAAATCAGAGGAATATCGTGGGTGAGGTAGAATTTCCCCCGAGTACTGTTGCCTAGAGCTCTGAACAGGTGGTAATCAGATGGTGACAAATCAGAGGAATATCGTGGGCGAGGTAGAGTTCTGAACAGGTGGTAATCAGATGGTGACAAATCAGAGGAATATCGTGGGTGAGGTAGAGATCTGAACAGGTGGTAATCAGATGGTGACAAATCAGAGGAATATCGTGGGTGTGGTAGAGTTCTGAACAGGTGGTAATCAGATGGTGACAAATCAGAGGAATATCGTGGGTGAGGTAGAGTTCTGAACAGGTGGTAATCAGATGGTGACAAATCAGAGGAATATCGTGGGTGTGGTAGAGTTCTGAACAGGTGGTACTCAGATGGTGACAAATCAGAGGAATATCGTGGGTGAGGTAGAGTTTCCCAGCAAATCGCTAAGAGTTCGTCCAGTGTGATCTAGCGGTCGGTCAGTGTACGGGGAACCCACTATCAAGTTTTTTGGTCTTACCAATTTGATGTAGGTGATTTCTGATAGTTGACTCGGAAAGCTTATGTTATCCAGCGATTTCAGAGCAAGTTTGTCGTGGATATGACCCAATGATTTCTGTCAGGGCGTCGTCATCTACAACTTCCGGCCTTCCACTTCGAGGTTCATCCATGCGCGATTCATCCCCTCTACGAAATTTTGCAAACCAGAATTGCGCCTTCCGATCTGAGAGAGAATCCTCCCCAAAAACCTGACGCAGTTTACGAGCAGCCTCGGCGGCTTTTAGGCCTAATTGTAACTCTTAGAGTAAAATCGAGCGAATTTGCGTCTCAAGAGAGATCATTGTACAATTTTTTTTTTCCAGCTCAGAACGTCAACTGGATTAAAGTTACTGGAGTTAGTCCAGTTTACTACCAAAACATGCATCTTCTAATCCTACAAGGTTGCTCTTTACTTATCATTATGGTATTAAAGTAAGAAATTTGTAAACATGGGATTTAAAATAAAACAACAGGACTTTTTGCGTTACCTGGTATTTTACATTTTTAACGACAGATCAAAACCTACCAATAACTGCTACTATTCCTTTACTAATGGCACTAGGGATATGAACTGAATCGCGCTAAGATGACGCAGTCCGAATCGGACTTTTTATCGTGCATTTGTTGATATCCAGAAGAGAGCAGATATTTCAAAGAAAATAATATTTCACATTATAAAACCACAGCTTACCTTATCAGTAGATAGGAGTGGATTTTCCTGAACCGGTTATCAGATTATCTTCTGAGACCAGAATTCCAAGCAGTCTTGGTTTTGCTACAAGAATATTAGCAGCTATAAGGTAAGATTTCTTAAATTAAGCATTATAGCTCGTTCAGTTGGATGGAACAGTTCAAATCCCGTATGCGCGAAATTCTGAGGGAAAATAGTCCGACGGTTCGGCCATTTGCTTATACCCATCTTAAAGGACAACACGCTAAGTGAAACTCTATAAAAACTGATTATGTCTCGTTTAGGACTAGTGTTTAATGTTTATATTATACTCAGCCAAAACTAAGGTTGAAAACAATTTAGACTGTAACGTTACCAGTTCAAATAGATGGTTTAGTTGGAGGGAAAAGGGCGTGGCCTATATTCCCGGCGCAGAAAATTGGCGGTAAAACTTATATAACCTTATCACCAGGAGAATTTTTTAGCCTTAGCTTTGTTTATTCACGAGCTAGCCTGACAATATATTTTCTTTTGCAGAAATGATTTTTGGACATGAAGCTCGAATCAGCGAAGATTATTTAAAATTTATAATCATTGTAGTTAGTTGGTAACAGCTTTATTCAGTTTTTGCATGTCAAACACCAGGTTATTGTAGGTAGTTGGTAACAGCTTTATTCAGTTTTTGCATGTCATACACCAGGTTATTAAATTTATAATCATTGTAGGTAGTTGGTAACAGCTTTATTCAGTTTTTGCATGTCATACACCAGGTTATTAAATTTATAATCATTGTAGGTAGTTGGTAACAGCTTTATTCAGTTTTTGCATGTCAAACACCAGGTTATTGTAGGTAGTTGGTAACAGCTTTATTCAGTTTTTGCATGTCATACACCAGGTTATTAAATTTATAATCATTGTAGGTAGTTGGTAACAACTTTATTCAGTTTTTGCATGTCATACACCAGGTTATTAAATTTAGTTACAAAAACGTTTCTTCTATAAGCCATTTTGAATCTGTCTATCTGTATGATAGTGTATTATTTCTTATATTATAATCTTAAGATATTGCTTTTATAGATCATGAGTTTGTTTAAGTTGGTGTAATTTAGTTTGAGTTTGGAGGAAATCTCATTTTTGGATTGCATGGTTAATGTCGTATTTTTGGATTGCATGGTTAATGTCGTGTTTTGAGTCTGTTTCTTTAATGGAGGACTGGATTTGCAAGACTGAGAGAGTGTTGTAATTCATTTTGTTGTTGTTTTTTTTAGGGAGAAGACTTGCAAAGAGTTCTTTTACGAGTGAAATGCACCGGTTTCTGTTGGTTCTGGTCTGCACAATGGTTGGATCAGATGCAGCGATAAGTGTTATAGTCGACATCTCGAGATGGCAGGAAAAGGTGGATTTCAAACTGGCGAAAGCCGACGGTATCGTAGCAGTAATCCACAAAGCAACGGAAGGCGAAGACTTGGTGGACAAGAGATATGCGGAACGCAGACCCTTGGCCGAGAAGGAAGGTATGCTTTGGGGTGCCTATCACTACGGTATAGGTGGAGTCACTGGGAAGACGCAAGCAGATCACTTCTTGAACACCGTAGGAGACCACGAGAAGGTGCTTCTAGTCCTAGATCACGAGAGCAACACCAGAGGACGGACCATGGCCTTACAGGAAGCAGAGGAGTTCGTCCTGAGGGTGAAGGAGGTCACGGGGAGACTTCCCGTGATCTACGGATCTTCGGCGTTCCTCTCAGCTTACAGCAGCGTCACGCTGAATCGGTGTCCGCTCTGGGTGGCGCATTGGACGGAAGCAGACGAGCCGATACTGCCCAAAGGGAAAGACAGCTGGGTGTTCTGGCAGTACACCGACGGACAGAAAGGAGGGACTCCAAGATACACCGATGGAATAGGTTATTGTGACAGAGACAGGTTCAACGGCACTCTGGAGCAGCTCAGAAGCAAATGGCCAAACTTCTAGAACTTCACAATACTAACAAATAAACAATAATTGTGAAATTGAAAAGCTTTCATGGTGACGTATTAAGCCAAATACTACTCGCCATGGTGAAGTATTAAGCCAAATACTACTCGCCATGGTGAACTATTAAGCCAAATACTACTCGCCATGGTGAAGTATTAAGCCAAATACTACTCGCCATTTTGTAGCTCGATTTAGCATTACAAATACTTTTAATTACACAATGGCAATTATAGTTATTTATTCAGTTATTCAATTAATTATACATCCAATTATAAAATATTTATTTATATTTTCCTTTTCTCAAGAACAATACATGGTGATTCAGTTCTAAGTATCCAAACTCTAATAGGTGATTCTAGACAAAATTTCCAACAAGAAAGTCTATTTAATGCATGGTCCGATTCCGAAGGGAAAAGCTGTTATGTCCAATTTTCTATTTTTTAAGGTAGACATATTTTTTATTAAATAAGAAAGGATTGCACAAAAAATGTGCAAGATAATTAAATTCTAATTATGCCATCATGAAATAGATAAAATTTACTTTAAGAAAACAGTAATTTAATTCTCTAAACTCATTGATTTTTATCCACCTAGAAAATAATCCAGTTAATGACAAAATTGACCAAGAAGTCATCTCCTCTACCTACTCCAACATCTTCCTTTTATTAAAAACTCCATCCTAATCCCCTATACCGCCTGCAATATAGCCCTTTATACCTGCCTCCCTTTCCATTAACACAGCATTTTATGACTTTATGACCCCTTACTGTACTTTGCCGCTCTTTCTTTCATCTTCTATGTTCTCTGTCCATTGGGTGGTCCAGAACCCCCCTCCCCCTCACCAACTCCTTTCTTCCTATATATCCCTGTATTAACTGTCAGAAATGATCCCGCATTTGTGAGGAATAGTTCTCTATCTTCCCATCGGTAAGCCCATATTGTTATTCTTATATCTAATCTAATATGTAATCTGTTATTCTTATATCTGTTTTCCTAATAATCCAAACACTTCTAGAGCACATTGTTCTTCTATATATTATGTTCTAGTATTTTATGTTTTTGTCTTTTTCCACATATGTATGTGTATTTGTGTTTGTAGGCATATATATATATATATATATATATATATATACATATATATACATATGTGTGTGTGTGTATATTTCAGTACTACATCCGTCCTACTTGTTTTTTACAGCCCTGATGAAGGCTTGAAGTTCAAGCCGAAACGTCGGCACAATAAAACCATTTTTATGATAAAATGTAGTTTTATTAAGTAGCAGTGACCGAACCCCGACAATCCCTACCTTGCTCATTGATAGAAGATACTTTCTGGACGTCCAATAACACACTTCTGTTTTTATCGATGAATCAGAGGTTTCACAAGATTTTTTTCCTCAGCCCCCTAACGGACAACAGAAACTTCTGCAATTACTAAGCATTAAACCGCTGTATGAACATATATAAAATTGCTCATAAAATAAATGTTAAAAAAAAAAAATCGCTGCAAATGAAGAAATCTTGAGTAAGTAACTCCTGAATGTCCAAGTAGTCTCTGTCAAAAAGACACATACTGACAGAATGCGAAGTCTGGATGTGTTTTTTTGATAGTTGCACGTTACAAATTTATTTGTGGAGGCCCGGTGGCGGTGAGTGTTAAGGCGTGAGCACTTAACACTCCGTGCCAAGCGTCGTGGGTCGGATTCCCACTATGTATAATTTCCAGCCCTATCCTGGCTAGAAGAGGGTGGTAACCTATAGATAACCCGTCCTAAAATACTTAGTTAATAATAATGTAAGTTAAAATTTATTTGTTGAAACAGTGGTTTCCTACTAAGTAAGTATTCACCTAATAGTGGACATTACTATTAATGGATTCCATTATTTATGTTAATAAGTTAGCAAATCCAGATGTCATGGACCTTTCTTCTAAATTGTTTCCCACGTTTAGCATACAGTACTCAGTGTGGAGTCACCGCAGCTATCGGTCGCATCTACATTAACGTAAGTGACAGAATCATATTTCACCATATTATTTTAAATTCAAAGTACGCTATAATCGTATTATTTTAATTTTTATGGTTCACCGACATCTGGATCATTAGCCCTGATATGAGAAAAATCCCTGCTGCCGGTGGGACTCGAACCCACCATCTCCCGCATGAGAATCTAAGGCGTTAGCCACTAGACTACGGGGAGATCTTCCTAAAATCGCAATTTTTGTTGTTTTGACCAACACATCAAAAATTAGGCTGTTATCATCGGGATATCCATGGGCGTATATTTACGGAGGGAGCTGGGTGAAATTTCCGGGGTATGGAACAATAACTATTTAGAACTTGGAATAGTTTTAGGCAAATAAAACTTTATTACACCTAAAATAAACTATTTTTTATGAACTAAGTGATCTTATATAATTTATATTAAAGGGGTTTTGACACATTTTTACCATCAAATCAAAATTTCGGTGGGAGGCTGCAGCCCCTCAGCCCCCCCTTATATACGCCTATGGGGCTATCTACAGGTGTCACCCATTTATAATTCCAACAGCACGTGGTCACCC
This sequence comes from Gonocerus acuteangulatus, assembly GCA_946811695.1. NCBI lineage: Eukaryota > Metazoa > Arthropoda > Insecta > Hemiptera > Coreidae > Gonocerus > Gonocerus acuteangulatus. The sequence goes on along the minus strand of OX328131.1, from coordinate 3,755,331 downwards.
ATTCAGTACTGACCACGCCCAGAGCAGGGTTTTCGGACGGTCTATGTGCAGGTCCTAATCTCCCAATCCATCTTCCAGGATAATGTTCATTGAGCCAGTAATAAGATAATCCACGTGGAATGAGAGAACACCATTTTAGCGCGGTTACTCCCTATCTCCATAGGGAGAACCCGCTTATGAGGTTGACCTCACGACGCAATCCGGAAGTGCCGACTAGAAACTTTCACGTTTCAGACCCTATAGATCACGAAAATATAGGTGGCCCAAATTTGTATATACACACACATATATATATATATGTCTTTAAGTCCGTTGCTGGTCCGAATTGGATGAACGTTGCCAGGAACAAAGACAAATGGAAAGCAGTGTTGGAAGAAACAGGGAACTCCACTTCCTAGTTGGGTTGGTCGCCAGGGAAGTTAGACCATTACCCCCATGAAGGGGAGGCCTGCATGAGAAACATGTATTTGTAAATATTGTAAATAGTAATTTAAAAAGAAATGAATTTAAATTTTTATTACTTTTTATTTTGGTTATTTTCTTGGAAATAGTTTTTTTTTTTTTTTTTTTTTTTTTTTATTGTTCCTCTTATGCAATAAAGGCTTTATTTATTTATTTATTTATTTATATATATATATATATATATATATATATATGTATATATATATATATATATGTATATATATATATATATATATATATATATATATATATATTTATATATATGCTTGTCTGTTCGCGCTCTAGCAAGCTCAAAAATGGTCCGATTTTAACGAAATGTGGTACAAAAATCTGTCATCCAACTTGAAAGGTCAAGTTCGTTAACCAGCAGAATCCGCCTACTAGAAGATTGTGTTTTGGGCGAAATTCGCGCAAAAAAAATCGTAACGCTTACGTTCTTGAGTTTATATGCTTGTAGGTACTTGTTTTATAGGTTTCTTAACATAAGAAAACGAATGAAACCATTTTTAAGGCGATATCTGTAACCGTTCCTGAGAAAAGTGGAATCAATGTTTTTGTAAGTCATTATATTTTTGTGAGTACTTAGAATCGCGGGATTCAATTGAAATATTTTCTACAACTTGGAAATTAATCCCAACTAAGATGTTTAAATTTTGGTTATATTTGGAGTTAAGGAAGTATGCGAAAAAAATTATTTTATTAATAGACATGGATAGTTTTCGGATCTCCATACATTTTTCGTAAATATCTCGATAACGGTTGGGAAATCGTGCTAAGTGGAAGGTGACCATTCGAATGCTTACTAAATTCTCTACAGAAAAGGTCTGAAGCAATATTCGATGGGGCAACGTCAATCAGAGATATAAGTGCTTAAAACTTAAAAAGTGTTCGTTTTGTTGTTTTGAAATGGTTTTTCTCTTTGTTTATCCCACTTTTTAATTGGTTGTTTCTTGTTTTAAGTTGCAGTTATCAGTAAAATTAGTATAGTAGTAAAATAAGCTAAGAAACGGTGAAAGTATTGGTAATAATAAGTTTGGAGTGGCTGTGGTAATCAAGATGGCTGCGGCTAATCATGATGACGTAGTTTGTTTTGAATTCTCCTGTCTATATAACCTTCCTCATAGCCTCTAAAGCCCCGTTTCCATTACTACAAAACTGCCCTGCGACATGTCGCGCGACATGTCGCCGCAACAAGTCGCAGAATGGAAACACTTTGCAACATGTCGCTGCGACAAAAAATGTCGCAGTCGACCGTGCAAGAATACATGTTGCAGAGACTCGTTCCTAAAGCTCCGTTTCCATTACTACAAATCTCCTTGCAACATGTCGCACGACATGTCGCCGCAACATGTCGCAGAATGGAAACACTTTGCAACAAGTCGCAGCACATGTCGCTGCGACAAAAATGTCGCACCGGCCGGCCGGTGCAACAAAACATGTCTCCGCGACTTTTTATCTACTAGCCCAGTCAAACGGCACTCAAAAATGGGTCGAAGTGAAAAGTTTGTGTAATTGTTGTGATTGCCTTAATTCTATGTTGATGGACATTTTTCAAATCGTATTTTTTTTTAATTATTGCTGTTTTTAATTATGGAAAGGTTTTCCTTGATCTTCCTTTCTAACGTGTTCCTTTCTCTATTTAAAATATCAACGTCTGTATAATTAAAATTATGTTTATTATTTATTGCGTGTTCCGTCAATGTCGTCCAGTTCTCGTTTGTGTCAATACTTTTAGCATGTTGTACAATTCGTTTTTGCAATAGTTGTTCTGATTCCTCTATGTAGCATGAGTTGCAATCGTTACAACGAATTTTGTATATATTGTTTTTTGTGGCTGTCAGTTTAACATTGTCCTTAATTTTTTTTTTTTTTTTT
>OX328131.1:3747994-3750494 GCA_946811695.1 Gonocerus acuteangulatus | reverse complement strand
TACAGTGTTCTCCCATCTTTCAACGCTCTTTTGCGTGGAAACATCGCGATGTACGTAAATATGTTTGGGGGCATAAATTGTAGGTAATTGTGTCCTTTTTATTTTACTCCCGATTTAATTTTTGCGTCAATAACTTCCTTTGCACGTTACAAGCTGAAAACAACTAAAAAACATTATTTTTGGTGATTTCTTGATGATTTCTCATATCTGCCGAGCACATTTTTGGCGGAAAACTTCTGATTTGTGTTCAGCACCCCCATAAAACATAGAATAAGCCAATCAAAACAATTACACCAAAACTTTCTGCTTGAAACCACCGTTTGACTGGGCTATGTGGTAATGGAATCAGCCCGCATCTTGTGCCAGGACCACACGCATGCGCAAAAGACCGTTTACACATACAACCCTGTCTAGCGGAGTAGGGAATTATTCAATACATTTTTTATTCAATAATCATTCAAATAAAATTTTATTTAATAAGAATTTATTCAATCAATAAATTATTCGTCTACTGATTTATTTTTATTCAACGAATAATGGGGTTGGCTCGTTATTCAATACATTTTTTATTCAATAATCATTTATTTAGATATTCATTGACCGATTTTTTTTTTTATTTTAATGAATAATTAATTATTTTGCATTCTTCATTCATTATTTTTATACATTTAAAATAATATGGTTCATCTATTTATTTAAATTTTAACATCCATTTATTGTTAACTACAAATTTTAGGACGGGTTATCTATTGGTTACTACCCTCTTCTAGCCAGGGTAGGGCTGATGCCTTAAATAATACGGTTCATGTAACAACAAACTCAGATTCTTTAAGTTCAAGAAACAATATCATTTGAATAAAGAATTTTCAGTAAAAGTAAGAAAAAGTTCAATGAACTTAGTATTTTTTCAGAATAAAGTGAAGAAAATCTCTTATATTTATTAAAAAAATTGCCGTCAAATAAATCAATTTCATTCAAAAAATTGTTTCACTCGAATAAATAACTGTATTCAATAAAAATTTTCATCGTCATTCAATGAATAGGGACAGAATAATTAATGAAAAAGTATTCATTATTCAGAATGAACTAACAGAATTATATATTATTCATTATTCTGAATGATTTTTGCTCTGACTGCTGTCTAGTGTCTACAGAACCTAACCTAAAACGTGTCTACTCTTCACATATTATTAACATATGTTAACCTCGTTCCTCCGTCAAATACTTTTGCGACATGTCGCAGCGACTTTTTCCCTGCAACATGTCGCAGAGAGTGGCCCCTGCGACATGTCGCCGAGCCTTTGCAACAAAACTGTGCAACAAGTTGCAGCGACATGTCGCCGCGACTTGTCATAATGGAAACGTACCTTGACTGAAGTTATCGTTATTTCATAGAAAGATTTAACCCACGACAGAATGGAATTTTATTCGTCATGAAGCACATATTTACAGTTGATTATAAGAGTAAAACGAATTTGCTAGTAAAACAAGATACTTAAAATGACAAGGAATTTTTGGTTGTTTAGAATAGAGCCTTCTCAGCAGTAGTCGAAGAGTAAGTACGTTTTCAGTACAAAATTGTATTGACTTATACAGATTAAGAATTATCCGCTTCTGTATAAGTTGGCTACTGTCAGTTTCCTGTGATTTGTGATGCTAATCTATTCCATTTCTTCGAGATATACGTAACCGCGCTAAGATGACGCAGTTCCTGCGAGTCAGACTTTTTTGTATAGTTTCACCACCTGAAGGATTGTCATTAGCTTCCGATACACCCTGTATATATGTGTGTGTGTGTGTGTGTGTGTATATATATATATATATATATATATATATATATATATATATATAGCTCTCTCACTGGCTTAAAAAAGGTCCGATTTTTATGAAATTTGGTTCAAAAACCTTTTGTCAGGTTTGAAAGGTAAAGTTCGCTAACCAGCTGAATCCGTTTCAGCTGACGCTGGAGCGAAATTCCAAATATTAGTTTTAATGAAAGTGGAACATGCAGAAAATGTTTCAACTGAATCCCATGATTCTAAGTACCAAAAGCCCGACTCGCAGGAACTGCATCATCTTAGCGCGGTTCCGTTCTTATCCCTCGTCTAATTTGGAAAGATTAAAATAGAAGCAGTTATTATTTTGGTTCCACCAGTCTTGAAAGGTCTTGGATTTACGATCTTACCTGGAAGGGTCGGGTAACACTAGAAACGGTCCCGCTAGTTACAAGGTCTTGGAACCTTGGAACTCTATATTTCTATCAGTAAGTTGTTTTTGTTATTTTACTTAACCAGTTTTATTGTCAAATACATTATCCAACTATAAGCAATTAAAAAATAACAATGAATAAAACAGACAAAAAGTACCGTTCGAATAAACGAAATCAATTACTTTAAAGTGTTAAGCACTTATTTCTCCGATTGACATCGCCTAATTAAAACTTTCTTCAGAAACTTTTAGCGCGGTTCCTCGCTCACCCATAGGGAGGAACCCCGCTTAT